>CAUYSK010114910.1:0-12845 GCA_963575035.1 Avahi laniger
CCACCAAAGCTTACCATCTGTGCCCTCTGGAGTTACAGCATGAGTCACACTTGAGCCCAATTGAGCCATGCCTGGGATGGCTGAGCGGAGCTCCAATGGAATGTGAAGAGCAGAAACCCAAATTGGCCCTGGGCAAAGAACCCGTATAAGGTATCTTGGGCCCATCCCCCAAAACCATTCCACCTTTTTAAAGCTCTGAGCCTGTGATGGAAGAGGCAGCCTGGAGAACTCTGGAATGCCTTGGAGGTCATTCTCCAATCAACTTGATGAATAGTACCTGGTCACCTTCTATTTGTGCCAATCTCCTTAGCAAACCATTGCTTGGCCACATCCTTGGTTTGCTCTCCTCAACACGTATTTTTCATTCTTTGCGTGTCCAGGTTGCAAATTTTCTAAATATTTCCATTCTGCTTCTGTTTGAATTATAAATTCAATCTTTAAATCATTTCTTTCCTTTCACATCTTTTTATATGTGGTTAAACGTAGCCATGCAGCTCCTTCAATATTTTGCTTAGAAATTTCTTCTACCAGATACCCTTATTCATTGCTATTAAATTATGCCTTCCTTTATGGTACAACTATGTCCTTAGGACCTGGACATAGTTATACCAAATTTTTTCCAAGTATATAACAAGGATGTCCTTTATTCCAGTTTCCAATACCTTGTTCCTCATTTCCATCTGAGATCCCATTAGAATTTCCTTTACTATGTATATTTCTACAACATTCTGCTCACAGTCCCTTTATTAATAATTTGAGAAGTCTCAGATTTTCCCTACTGACATTTTCTTCTTCTGGGCCCTTAATGCTTCCTTCATGGCAATCTAGACTTTTTCTAGCTGGCTCCTCTAAACTCTTCCATCCTCTACCCATTACCCAGTTCCAAAGCTGCTTCCACATTTTCAGGTATTTGCTATAGAAACGTCTCCACTTCTTAGTATCAATTTTATGTGTTAGTCTGTTTTGTGTTGCTATAGCAGAATACCACAGACTGGGTAAATTATAAAGAGCAGAGATTTATTTCTCAAAGTTCTAGAGGCTGGAAAGTCTAAGATCCAAGGGCTGGCACCTGGTGAAGGCCTTCTTGCCGAGCCATAACATGCTGGAAGGCATGACATGGCAAGAGTCCTCATGAGAGAAGGGGAAAAAGGGGGCTAAACTCATTCTTTTGTCAGGATTCCACTCCCATGATAAGGAACCCACTTCTGAGGTTATGGCATTAATTCATTCATGAGGGCAGAGCCCTCAAGACCTAATCACCTCCTTAAAGGCCCAAGTCTCATCATTGTTACATTGGTGATTAAGTTTCCAGTAGAAGAATTTTA
This sequence comes from Avahi laniger, assembly GCA_963575035.1. Taxonomy (NCBI): domain Eukaryota; kingdom Metazoa; phylum Chordata; class Mammalia; order Primates; family Indriidae; genus Avahi; species Avahi laniger. The sequence goes on from CAUYSK010114910.1 coordinate 1,326, forward strand.
GTGGACCCATTCATACCACAGCAAATACCATCTTCCTTCCCATTTCCAAGCAAGCCCTCTGGAGCAAACCCAAATCTGACTCTTCTTTGATTCTCTCAAAATGGCTAGCACATGCCTTGTTCACTGTAGGTACACAATACTGTTTCTGGAATAAATAATCTTTCATAAAAATAAGGCATTTTAGTGTAATGCAGCAAGAAAAATATAAAGAAAACATTCTTTTATAATATGCCTAAATAGAAAAGCTTTTGCTAGTTAAGTAAAACCATAAATTTTCCATTTTACTCTTAAAATCTCTAATATATACAAGAAAGATATCAGTGGTGATAATATTATTTTTTAAACTAACCCTATTTTATTTACAAGCATATCAGTTTCATCTACATGAAAGAAATACTTGTACTAAGTTGAGATATATGTAAATACTTGAATTCTAAAGGACAGTTTAATTTCTTAGATGTGGGAGCAGAATTGGACTATCCAAAAACTTACCTGTATTCTGCTTCTATTAGCAGAATTCTCAAAGAATTTGGAATCGTTGCTTCTCTGATACCTGTATTTGAGGAATTTAGGATAGGAAAAACATTTTAGGAGTTAGACCTATGTTTAGCAAGACTGAAAATGCAGACTAGAATTTTCAGGAGTGATCCTGGAGCCAATCTCTTTTTCCTTTCCTGTGAGAAGACTACTACTTGTATTTACCTTCTCATTATCAAAGGGCCTTCTATATATTCTCTTCATGTTTGTAAGGTTTAGTTTTCCTCAGACATAAGGAACGCTTTAATTTATGAGGGTTGATATAACCACAGTAAAACAAGTAACATCTTGAAAAATGAGCATATCCAGTGTGTTTGGTACATACCTCCCAGAAGATCAAAACGTTGACACACTATTAATTGATTTATCTATTAGAGTAGAAAATAAAGATAGATAGTATGAAGTACTCAAACTAAATTTGTAGTACATACCACACATAAATTAATACTTACATTAAAGATATTTAAAGTAATTGATTTACTATCAACATCTCTAATTTTTTTCTGTGACTTATAAATATTATAGTGGTCTAAAATTAAATTTTAATTTTTGTTTTACCATAGAAACAGGTAAGTGAAAAATTATTATTATAGTACATAAAATATTTTATCTTTTCTCTATTGTTAATGTATGCAATATTTTTGTTAACAAGAACTTAAAAGATTTTTTTTAGAAATATTTTTAAAATTCAGAGAGAAATATTTATATGGTAATTTGAAGTAAGAATTTTAATATAATTTTTACCCAAATCCTAAAAGATTTTGTTAGATTTGTATCATCATTTGTGATGTTTGTAATTAAGCATTGAAAATGGAAACCTTTTCAAGAAGGTATAGGCATACTATTTCATTTTTAAAGTATTAAAAAATAAGATGATTACAGATGACTACAGATGATTACAGGTTAATGATTACAGACATCTGAATTATCAAAGTTAATTATTCAGAGAGAGTATCACAGAAAAGTAAACCAAAATTGATGGCATAAACAAATCATCATTCAATCTCATAAGATGTGGTACAGAACAAGAGACATTTTCCAAATATTAATATTTATATTTCATACCCAGTTTCTAATGCCCAAGCACTAGATGAAATGAGGATTCCTGAAGTTAATTTTAAGTTACATTCTCAAAATCTAATTTTCTGTTTTAAAAAATAAGCATTTAATTTTATATGGGTTTCCTAGGAAATAAATTTGTAAATAATAATATTATAATATTTAAAATGTAGGTTTATGACTTCAATCAGACATAAAAATTTATATGTAAATAAAATGTTAAAATCTTAGACTTATAGTATTTTAATCTATGGTCAAAAATTTTTATAACAAGCTATATTTTGCAACTATCTAAATTCATATTATTATGGATCAAGTAATTTAGGAAACATTACCATACCTGATCCAAATATTCCAATCCAGGTGGACAGTTGGTTATTATCCTTGGTGTAGGTATCCATTGTATTGTGGGTCGTAGATCAGAAAAACTCATAATCTGGATACTATATGTGCTCTACAGTATGACAGAATGGACAGTTAGCCTTTTATCTTTTAAACCTAACATTACTAAAACATATTAACCTAGTTAGAGACAGGAATCAATTTCAACTTCAGATTCACTTTTTCAATGTTTAATGGTATAAACATCACTCGTACTTTATTTTTTAAATTGTTTTCAATATTTGTGGTTTTATATATGAACTCTATCTCTCAACTAAAACCAAAAAGAAATCTCAGAAATACAAGATGTCCCAGTTAACACAATCATGATAAGGTGAATGTAATTTTTATACACATTCCCAAGCCAAGCGACTTTAATCCATTTAAATCTTTATGTTTCAGAATCATTTATATGCAATGGTGGATATAGCAACATTTTGTCCTGGGTAAACACCATATAAAACTTTTAAAAATAGTTTTGGGGAGGTATCTATTATGTCTCCAGTGCCATGATTCTAACAAATTTAGAAACAAATCTCTGTGGAACCAAAATTTTCTTATTGGCTCTAATTAAGGTCTCATTTTTCTTTGTATTTTCCACCATTTGCTCACAATAAAACTTACAAAATAAATCTACAAACCCAGCTTCCAGCTCCAAGTTTAAGAGGATGATTCTAACAGTGCCTATGAATACATTGAAGGTATTGCAGAATTTACTCACATTATTTTGGGGCAAATATTGCATGATTTGCTTTTATACAAATACAAGAAGAAAAATTAAAGGATTCTAGTAAAAAAGTAGACCATCCAAACTTGAGTTGTTATTATTATCAATTTAGTTTAGATGGGTCAGATGGTAACTACCTCTTGCCGTTTAAATTTTCGAGGAACTGAAAAATGTTTTCCATTTTCCATTCCCACAAGTAATGTGCAAAGATTTCAATTTCCCCACATTCTCACCTACAATTGTTATTATCTATCTTTTTAATTACAGCCATTCCTGTGGGTGTGAAGTCATATCTAATTTACTTACCCTGATGGCTAATGTTGAGTATCTTTCCATGTGTTTTTAGCCATTGTATATCTTCTTTGGAGAACTGTCTTTTCTAATTATTATTCCATGATTTTACTTATATTTTTATTGTGAAATTGTGAGAGTTTTTATATATTCTTGGTATAATTCCCTCGATATAAGATTTGCAAATATTTTCTCCCATTGTGTAAGTTGTCTTTTCACTTTCTTGATGATTTGCATTAAAGAGATAAAGCTTTTAATTTTGATGTAGTCCAGTTTATCATTTTTTTGCTGTTGTCATTTTTGCTTGCAATTTAGTTGTCATGCGTAAGAAACCATTCCCTCATCCAAGACCACAATGCCTTACTCCTATGTTTTTCCTCACAGTGTTAAAGATTTAGCTCTTCCATTAGGCAGGTGAGAATTTCCCTTCCCTTCCCTTCCCTTCCCTCCCTTTCCCTTCCTTGAACCACCCATGCACCTGGCTCTTACATTTGGATCTTTGACGCTTGCAGAAGTATTCTCACTCTGCTTCTGATTTTAGGAAAAAAGTATTCAATCTTTCACCATTAAGTATGTTAGTTATTATTTTTTATATCTGCCATTTATCAGGTTGAAGAAGTTTCTATTGCAAGTTTGTTTAGTTTTAATTTTAATCAGAAAACAGTGATTTTTTCAAGTGCTTTTTTTGTGATCATTGAGATGATAATACATCTTCTGTATTTTATTCAGTTTACATAGTACATATATTATGTTAAGTGATTTTCAGATTTTCGATGAGCCTTGCATTCCTAGGATAAATCTTACTTGGTCTTGGTGTATAATTCTTTTTATATCTTGCCTGAGTTAGCTACTATTTTGTTGAGGATTTTTGTGTCTATATTTGCAAGAGATGTGATATGCACCTTTTCTTGCTGTGTCTTTATCTGCTTTTCTTATCGCAGTAAAACTGGCCTCAACGAATGACTGGAAAAGTGTTTCTCCTCTCCTCTTTTTGTAAGAGTTTGTGAAGAATTGGTAATAATTCTTCTTTAAGTGTTTGGTAGAATTCACCAACTAAGCCATGTAATCTGGAACTTTGTGGGTAATTTTTTGATTCAATGTCTTCTTACAGTTCTGTTAAGATTTTGTATTTTCTCTTGCATCAGTTCTGGTAGTTTGTGTCTTTTTATGAATCTATTCATTTCATTTTCATTTTCCAAATTATTGGCATATGTTTCTTCATAGTATTCTTTTTTTTTTTTTTTTTTGAGACAGAGTCTCACTGTGTTGCCCGGGCTAGAGTGCCATGGCGTCATCCTAGCTCACAGCAACCTCAAACTCCTGGGCTCATGCGATCCTTCTGTCTCAGCCTCCCGAGTAGCTGGAACTACAAGCACGCACCACCATGCCCGGCTAATTTTTTCTATGTATTTTTAGTTGTCCAATTAATTTCTTTCTATTTTTAGTAGAGACAGGGGTCTCGCTCTTGCTCAGGCTGGTCTCAAACTCCTGAGCTCAAACAATCTGCCCGCCTCGGCCTCCCAGAGTGCTGGGATTACAGGCATGAGCCACCGTGCCCGGGCCTCATAGTAGTCTTTAAAATCATTTTTATTTCTGTAAAGTTGATAGTAATATCCCTTTTGCATTCATAGTTTTAGTAATTTGAGTCATCTTTTTTTTTTTTCATTGTCAATCTAGCTAGAGTTCAAAAGTTCAACTTTGTCGAACTTTTCAAAGAACCAGCTTTTGGTTCCATTGATTTTCTCTTTTGTTTTGCCATTCACTATTTCAATAATTTCCTATGAATACTTATTGTTCCCTTCCTTTGTTCACTTAACATTTAGTCTTCCCTTTTTCCAATGTCTTAAGATAGAAAGTTAGCTTATTGATTTAAGAACTTTATTTTTTAAAGTACAGATACTTACAATTATACGTTTCCATCTAAGCACTGCTTTAGCTTTATCTCTTACACTTGGTATGCTGTTTGTTCATTTAATTCATCTCAAAGTGTTTTCCAATTTTGTTATGATTATTTCTTTGATTCATTGGTTATTTGTGTGTTCTTAAATTCCTACAAATCTGTGAATTTCTCTAATCTCCTTTATTAATTTCTAATTTCATTTACATTGTAGTGAGAAAACATACTGTGATTTTTAACGTTTTAAATTTAGTGTGAATTATTTTATGGCCTAACGTGGTCTATTCTGGACAATGTTCCATATCCATTTGAGAAGAATGCATATTCTACTGTTGTTATGTGGAGCATTCTTTGGATGTATGCTAAATCTAGCTGGTTTATACTGTTGTGTAAGCCTTCTAATTCCATACTGATTTCCTATCTAGTTCTGTTTATTACTGAAAGTCAAATATTGAAGTCTCTTACTCTTATTGTGGAATAGTATATTTCCTCCTTCATTTCTGTCAATGTTTGCTTTATGAATTCTGGCACTCTATTGTTAAGTATTTATTTATTTGTCTTTATTGTTATATCGACTGATGGATTAATACCTTTATTATTATAAAACTTTTTAATGTCTCTAGAAACATAATTTTTTGGTCTTAAAGCCTATTTATCCTGATAGTAGAATATCTACACAAGCTTTTTTTGGTTACTATTTTTGTCCTCTATCTTTTCCCATTCTTAGGCTTCCAACCTATTTGTGCCTTTGAATCTACAGTGTTCATCTTGTAGATTGCACAGAGTTGGGTGATGTTTCCTTTTCCATTCAACCCATTGCTGCCTTTTGATTGGATTATTCCTATTTAATCCTATTATTGATATAATTTGACTTACATTTGTCATTTTGTATTTTGTTTTATATAGGTCTTATGTGTTTTTTTGTTTTTCTCTTCCTGCTTTATTGCTCTCTTCTGCATAAAGTGAATGTTTTCTAGTGTGACATCTATTCCTTTTAATCATTTTTTCACATATAAGTGTATTCTAGGGCTTACCATATACATCTTAATTTATCAGAATATACTTTAAATTTATATTAACTTAATTCTAGTATGACATAGAAATGTATTCTCTTTCCTTCTCCCTCTTTTGTTTTATTATTACTATATATATTTTTCTATATATGTTATAAGCCAAACAGTACATTACTATAGTTATTACTTTATATAATTTTATGGCTTTTAAAGAGTCTGAGAGGAGACTAAATATATATTTACAGCTTTTGTTATATTAATCTACCCATTTATTACTTCTGCTTCTATTTATTTGTTCTTATGAATTTGTTACCACTTGCAGTTACTTCCTTAGCCCAATACAGCATTCCTAAAACCCACCTTCTTTGGGCTGTTACTGACAAATGTATTACTTTTCTATGTGTTATAGGTCCAATGATATAAAAGTAATGTTTTATAAAATTGCTTTTAAAATCAGTTGTCATATAAATTACATTTTTATATATTATATGCCCATCTACACAGACTTAGTGTTGTTTTATGAAGTTACTTTTTCAATCACATAAGAGAAGAAGAGAGATACAAACTAAAATATATTCCCAATACATTTTTTATATTTACCTATGTACATATTTTCTATTGGGTGAGACGTCATTCTCATATTTTAGTTCTGAGATATACTTTTCTTTAGTTCTTTAAATATATTTGCAATAAGTGATTTACAGCCATTCCCTAGTAAGTTCCAGTAATGTCTATGCATTCTCTGGGGTACTTTCTGTTGACTGCTTTTATTCCTGTGTAAGGCCCATACGTTCCTATTTCTTTACATGTTTCATAATTTGTTACAAGACAGGTAGTTTTAATAACATAATGTGACAATTCTGGAAGTTATATTTTCCCTCTGTCAGGGTTTATTGTGATTAGTGTTTTTTTTTTTTCTTGTTTTTGGTTTAGTGCCTTTTCTCAAGCAGTTATATTGAGGACATATTCTTTAATATGTGTGACCACTGACAACCACCCAGCTTACTGCTTACCTAATGAATGGTTAGCATTTTCCTTAAATACTCTGCACCAATGTATCTCCCAGCCTTTGCCACGGCATTCTGTATGTGTTTGGGGGTATGCTTTTAATGATCCAGCAGGCAGTTTACAACACTGACATAGGTTTCCCTCCTTGCTTGCACAGAACCTTAGGGTCAGCCAGAGGTAAGAAATATGCCCTTGTCAGGTCTTTTCTTAGTATCTGTACAGTTCTGCACATGTACTTTGCCTTCTAGATTTCTAAGAACATGTCAGAACTTTTAAAAGTTTCCTATGGATACATCATTTCCCAGATTTTCCTTTTAAGAGGTTTTGGTCAGCTCTTGTATGCCCCAACTGTGTTCACTGTCTCATTCAGTTGCCATATTAAATAATTGTCACTGATTGTTTTCACAATAGGCCCCGTGGGGAAAGGCTGTTCTTTCTCACTAATTGAGCTAATAGATCAAAAAAAAAACATCCTCCTCAAGTAGGTTTAAAAAGAATTTTCAATCAGTCAATTAATAACAGTTCTCTGAGGATGAGACGTTTGGGGAGGTCCAAATACTTTCTCTTTCTTCCAGGGAATAATTACAAGGCTGCCAGTTTTCAGGTTTACTAATTTCCTGTTGTTGTTGTAACAAATTACTATAAACAATGGCTTAAAACAACACGAATGTATTGTCTTACAATTTTGGATATCAGACGTCTGAAATGGCTCCTCAGGTTTGCCTTTGCTCCGGAGGCAGGAGGAGGAATCGTTTTACTTGCCTTTTCAAGCTTTCAACCTTCTGACCTCCTTGGGATCTATCATAAAGGGTCTGTGATTACATTGCATCCTCCCAGATAATACAGAATAATTTCTTAATCTCAAGATTTTTAATGTAATTATATTTGAAAAGTACCTTTTATCATGTAGGTAATATATATCAACTGGTTCCAGGGATTAAGATATGAATATGAAAAAAAAAGATATGAATATGTTGGGGAAACATTTTTCTGTCTACAATATTCCTCCCTCTGTTCCCCAAAGATTCATATCTACTTCCCACATGCAAAGAATATTTACTCATCTCAAGTTTCCACAAACATCACCACATTACAGTATCCACTCAAGTCTAAAATCTCATATAAATTTCCTCAGCTCAAAAGTCTAAAGTCTCGGCCGGGCGCGGTGGCTCACGCCTGTAATCCTAGCTCTCTGGGAGGCCGAGGCTGGCGGATTGTTTGAGCTCAGGAGTTCGAAATCAGCCTGAGCAAGAGCGAGACCCCGTCTCTACTAAAAATAGAAAAAAATTAATTGGACAACTAAAAATATATAGAAAAAACTAGCCGGGCATGGTGGTACATGCCTGTAGTCCCAGCTACTCAGGAGGCTGAGGCAGGAGGATCGATTGAGCCCAGGAATTTGAGGTTGCTGTGAGCTAGGATGACGCCATGGCACTCTAGCCCAGGAAACACAGTAAGACTCTGTCTCAAAAAAAAAAAAAAAAAAAAGTCTAAAGTCTCATCAGCGTAAACCATGTATTGGTTGTGACTCTCGGTATGATCCATTATGAGTCAAAATTTCTCTTCAGCTTTGACTTGTGAAACAAGAAAACATACTACTCTTTCCATAACACAGTGATAGGGCAGGCATAGAATACCTGTTAGAGGCATTTCTGTTCAAAAAGGGAGAAAATAGAATGAAAAAAAATGAGTCATAAAATTACGTAAGTAATTTTGAAATCCAGCACATCAAACTCCACCAGGTTTCGAGGCTGTGGACTAATCCTCCATGGCTCTGTTTTTACCTTCTGGCTTCAGGACTCTGTCCCTCTTGTCCTGTAGCTCTGCCCTCAGAATCATCCTTCAGTTCCCTTAAACGGAAGCATGTGTTTTCAGCCGAGTAATTTTATTAAGCAGTTTTTATTTGTAATTCCGGCAAATTTATTTCTTTCTCTGTCCTTTTTAGTCCAAGCTGGCACTCTGTCAAGAACCTTGTGATTCTCCTGTATATGTTGCTATTAATAGATTCACTGCATTTGAAAAGATGTTTCTCCACTGATATGTCCTTGATAATTCCAACTCCATTCCTAACTTCTGCTTAGATTCATAAGTCACACACCTAATCTCTCCAAAGAGCCCTCTTTGTGATTGACTATTCTAAAATTTTAATACTTCAGAAACACCAGCAAAAGGTTGCCCAGGCATTCATGGCCTTCTCCCAAGAGCACACTTTCCTGATACTAAATGTCCTAATTTTAGAGTCTTGTGTACTCTAGATAGTCTAGAGTTTTCTAAATCACCAATTCCTCATCCTTTTTGCTTAAAACTTCTTCTCTCAAGTTTTCCCCTTTTTCTTTTTTTCTTTGTTCACATTATACTATAATAAGCAACGAGAAGAAACCAGGGCACAATTTCAACACTGCTGGAAAGTACCAACTAAAAATCCAAGTTCATTGCTTAAAAATTTCTTTTTCCAAATAACTTTGGGACACAATTATGCTAAGGATTTTGTCATTATATAACAAGAATCCCCTTTCCTTGTGTTTCTTATAACTTCCTCCTCATTTCCTTCTGAGACCTCACAAACAGCACTGCTAATAACTGAATTTCTGCTAACAATCTGTTAAAGTGGTCTAGGCATTTTCTATTACGCTCTTCAAAACTCTTCCAGCCTCAAATCATTACACCATTCCAAAGCCACTTACGTATTTTTAGGTAGATAATGCAACCGTGTCCCACTTCTAGGTGCCAAAATCTGTATGAATTTTCTATTGATGCTATAACAAATTATTACACATTTAGTTGTTTAGAACAACACATATTTATCATATTTCAGTTATGAAGTTCAGAAGTCTAAACTGAATCAACAGGACCCTGTTCTTTCTGGGAGCTCTAGGGAAAAGTATGTTTCTTTCCTTCATCCAGCTCCCACAGTCTGCCTGCATTCCTTTGCTTGTGGCCCCTTCCTCCTTCTTCATAGTCAGTAGCATAGCATCCCCTTTCCTCTTTCACCGTGTGCCTCCCTTCTTCAGGACTCTTGTGATGACGGCAAGCCCACACAGATAATGCAAGATAATCTCCCCCTCTCAAGATCCTTAATCATATCTGCAAAGTTCCTTTGCCATTTAAGAGAGCATAATCACAGCTTTTAGGGATTATTATGAGCACATCCTTGGGTACAAGCATTCTGTTAATCACATTATGGATGTTAGTCACATCTGTGACTATAGGGCTGTTGATTTTCAAGGCTTCTGTGGAGCTGTGGAGAGGGGGATGGGAATAAGCTACATTCATATGCCACAAAGCTCACTTTGTTTTATTTTTTTTTATTTATTTATTTTTTTGAGATAGAGTCTCAACCTGTTGCCCTGGCTAGAGTGCCTAGCTCACAGCAACCTCAAACTCCTGGGCTCAAGCGATCCTCCTGCCTCAGCCTCCTGAGTAGCTGGGACTACAGACATCACCATCCCCAGCTAATGTTTTCTATTTTTAGTTCTTTGGCCAATTTCTTTCTATTTTTAGTAGAGATGGGGTCTCGCTCTTACTCAGGCTGGTCTCGAACTCCTGACCTCGAGCGATCCTCCTGCCTTGGCCTCCCAGAGTGCTAGGATTACAGGCGTGAGCCACCGCGCCCGGCCAAGCTTACTCTTTTTGCTGAGATTTTTCCCATTCTCTTCAAAATGTTGTAAGTCTTTGATTAATATTCAGAGTTCTGAAAATTGATTTTGACAGATTTTTGCACTGTTCTGATTGCTTTTATTGAGGAACAGATTTTCAGATGTGCTTACTCTAAATTCATATGTGTGTATGGGTGTGAAATAATTAATATACATAGACTATTATTTGGAAACAAATCAAAATATGCCATCTCTGTGCATTGATAAGCACACAAATATTTTTTATATGTAAATGACAAATATACTTTTAAAATTTCAATTAACTATTAATTTTTATATTTTAATAAGTATTGTTTTATATAGTATATTATATATTATTGTATATGTAAATATATTTCATATATTTAAATATGTTTTTAATGTTTGTTAATCAATTTGGCTATGTTGATTTTTTTTAAACACACATCACCAAACAGAAAAAAATAAAGTAATCATGTTGAATAAATTGATGTTATTTCAATTGTTTTCTAAAAGAATCTTACCTTTAAATTGTTGCCCTATTCATGACTGTCTCTAGTTTGATAAAGTAATATATTGCCTCTGGTGGACCTAAAATACAAATATTCCTTTTAAACACTGTCACAATTTAAATGCTTTCTTCATCATGATCTTCAAAGCCATTGATAACCACACATTTATACAATATCGATAATTTATCTGAATCTTTAGAATATATATTTTGGCCAGGTGCAGTGGCTCATGCCTATATTCCTAGCACTCAGGGAGACTAAGGCAGGAGGATTGCTTGAGTTCAGGAGTTTGAGACCAGCCTGAGCAAGAGCAAGATCCCATCTCACCAATAATAGAAAAATTAGCCAGGCCACGTGGCACAAGCCTATAGTCCCACATACTCAGGAGGCTGAGGCAGGAGGAGCTCTTGAGCCCAAGAGTTTAAGGCAGCAGTGAGCTATGATGATGCTACTGCACTCTGCCTGGGCCACTGAGAAAGAC
>CAUYSK010114912.1:0-12161 GCA_963575035.1 Avahi laniger
GTAATCCTAGCTCTCTGGGAGGCCGAGGCAGGCGGATTGTTTGAGCTCAGGAGTTCGAAACCAGCCTGAGCAAGAGCGAGACCCCGTCTCTACTAAAAATAGAAAGAAATTAATTGGACACCTAAAAATATATAGAAAAAACTACCCGGGCATGGTGGCGCATGCCTGTAGTCCCAGCTACTCGGGAGGCTGAGGCAGGAGGATTGCTGGAGCCCAGGAGTTTGAGGTTGCTGTGAGCTAGGATGACGCCACGGCACTCTAGCCAGGGCAATACAGTGAGACTCTGTCTCAAAAAAAAAAGGAGGTCTCCTGATGGACTGCAAGTCATTTTGTGATTCACATGTCTAGGAAGTCACTAGATTAGACACTTCCATTTATAGCCAGCACTTAGGGAGGTCACCTGAAGTTCCCAAGTCTCCTTTTTCTCTGCAAATTAATGAGCCAGAAATCTAATTGCTACTATAAAAGAATTAATATACACTGTAAATATTTGAAGCCAGAATATGTTCATACTCTCTGAACATTTTCATCTCTCAGTTAAGCGTTGAAGTAAAAAAAGGGAAAAAAATGAATGGTCTTTTTTTTCTCATTTGTTTTTAATGAAAATTATACACTTGTGTCAGAATAACCTCTAATGATTTTGAACACATGGCTCCTAGGGAATCTGTACAGTGAATTGCTTATACACTTCTAATTCAGGAACAAAACATGGAAGCACTATGTGAACTTACTTTAAACTTTTTGAGCACTGAAAGAATTACCATATGGAAAAAAATGAGTCTTTAAACAGTCTCTAATGAAGTGACAAGTTACAGTTAGTGGTTGATTTTATTTAACTGTTTTTGTTAAAATACAGAGTACCATGAGAGTAGAAATAGAAAAACTCCAAAAGTGCTTAGGATCTCTTTGGGAAAATAGAATACACATAATTATAATTTATATAATACGGAATATAATCACCATCATTTGTCTTACTGACAAGATTACATGAAAGAAAGAAATGACCATTACTTACTCTTTAAATATTTACTTAGATATTGGAGAAAATTTGGGTGACTTAATGCAGTTCAATTTTTTCATCAGTAAATAGGCATACTTTAGGGTTGTGATGATTAAAATAATATATAAAGCATATAAGCAGAGTGAAGTACTTATTGATAGCTACTCATAGTAGTAACATCATCTGATTTAATAATAGTACCTATGAATATGGTAGTATTTTCTGTTCTACAAATGAAGAAATTAACACTTAAAGAGGATAACTTGCCTAAGATTGTCCAGCTAAATAAGAAGTAGAGCCAGGATTGAACCCAAGGAGTCTAACATCAGAGACCAATCCCTTAACTACAGCACTATTATACTGCCTTATCATTCATTCATTTCACAAAATTAATTGAATGTACCTACATGCCAGGTACTATTTGTCATTAATATTATTTATGTTGAATACATTAAGATTTTCCTATGTGATGAAGATGGGCATATAATGACATTATGTTAGCTTATTTTGACAAAGCATAATTCACATATTTAAGCATATTTATAAGTAACATCTCCTTAATAAATATTGGAGTTGGGGACTATTGCCTCTCCCAATAACATGAGCCAGATAATTCCAAATAAACATGTTTTTAAAGCCTTGGATTTTTACACTGTATTATTCATGCATTTAGATATGACTTAAGTGAGAACATTGCTAATTTTTTTTTTACTCATGTTTAATGTTTTTTAAAATTACCAAAAAAGCAGGCTGGGCAGGGTGGCTCATGCCTGTAATCCTAACACTCTGGGAGGCCAAGGCAGGAGGATCGTTCGAGCTCAGGAGTTTGAGACCAGCCTGAGCAAGAGTGAGACTCATCTCTACTAAAAAAATAGAAAGAAATTAACTGGAAGGATTACTTGAGCCCAGAAGTTTGAGGTTGCTGTGAGCTAGGCTGACGCCACCGCACTCTAGCCCAGGCAACAGAGTGAGACTGTCTCAAAAAAAAAAAAAAAAAAATTAGCCATAGATGGACCCATGGATTCTAACTACTTGAAAGCATACAAGTCATAAACCATTTGCTTCTTTATCCTACAATCATGAAATATTTTGTTCTGAACAGAAGTATCCACATTTGAGTTTAAAAAAATAATAATCTGTTGGTTTCATATACAGTGGGATCCTTTCAATATGCTTGATTTTTGTCTCTGAAAGTCTCTGCCATCTCAACTTTCAGTGTAAGTAGAACTATAAATTGAGTTTTATGAATATCTATTTTTATTTATTTTTTTTATTTCAGCATATTAGGGAGTACAAATGTTTAGGTTACATATATTACCCTTGTCCCACCTGAGACAGAGCTTTAAGCGTGTCCATCCCCCAGATGGTGCACACTGCACCCATTAGGTGTGTATATACCCATCCACTCTTCCCCCCCCATCTGCCCAACACCCGATGAATGTTATTACTATATGTGCACTAAAGTGTTGATCAGTTAATACCAATTTTGATGGTGAGTACACGTGGTGCTTGTTTTTCCATTCTTGGGATACTTCACTTAGTAGAATGGGTTCCAGCTCTATCCAGGATAATACAAGAGGTGCTATATGACCATTGTTTCTTATAGCTGAATAGTACTCCATGGTATACATACACCACATTTTATTAATCCACTCATGTATTGATGGACACTTGGGTTGTTTCCACATCTTTGCAATTGTGAATTGTGCTGCTATAAACATTCTAGTGCAGCTGTCTTTTTCATAGAATTTCTTTTGTTCTTTGGGTAGATGCCCAGCAATGGGATTGCTGGATCAAATAAATGGTAGTTCTACTTGTAGCTCTTTGAGGTATCTCCATATTGCTTTCCACAGAGATGAATATCTATTTTTAAAAGAGGTTTTCTTGGTGCTTTTTGTCAACCAAGCTGGCATGTTAATGATGTAGTTTAGTGCCCCTAATAGAGGCACTAATGAACACTTTTCTATTTTGTGGTGTTTTCCATTCAAATGTCAACCTTATGGTTGTGTGGTGAATTAGACTTTGTAAAGAGATTACATAGTGTCTTTTTGAATGTTTTATCTAATAAAAGAAATATGATGGGGTCTGTGCTACTTCTGGCTGAAGCAAGACAGGTAAGGACATTTTTGGTTTCTATTAAATAATTCAATTGCTGACAGTCCTCTCTTTGGTGTAGAACATAAAATATGGGTTTAAAAATACTATATGGAAGGAAACAAACTAGTAGTAGACTCTGGATAACCAAAAGATGTCTTTTCACAGAACTGTAAGTCAAATCTTTCTCCATAATGGACGTACAGGTCCTTATTTTTCTCAAATGGCTGACAAAAGAGTAGTATGATGTTAGCACTACTAAAAATGAAAATCCAATAAATGTGGTTCCAACGAGACCTGCAATCTGAGAAATCATGGCTCCTAGTTCCATCTGCCGATTATAGCACTGGTGCTCCTCTCCTTCTGTAGACTCTGCAGCCAAGTAGTATATGGTAACTGGAAGAATTACGCCCAGTACAACTCCCCATATGTAAATGCATAGTTTTCTAGCGAAGTTGGGTTGGCGAAATTTTTTCAATAAATGGCCATAAAATATTTTTTCATAGCACGAAGTGGTCTCTTGCATGGAATCCTTTTTCATTAAGGTAGCATAGCGGCTTATGGCAATCCAACTTAAAATGAAGAGGCTGACAAACATACTTACATGAATGGATAGAACTCCCAGAAAACTGACCACTCTGCATTGTACAGATTGATATTCCCATTGGAAACCTTTCAGGAAATAGATACTTATGAAAGGCATGGCACTGCACACAAGCAAGTTTGCAGTCACAAGGTGTGCCAGGTAGATGTGCGTTGATGTTCTCTTACCTATTTTCCTTAAAAATATCCATTGAGAGAGAGAGTTTCCAAAGAGACCAACAATACAAAGGAATGTGTAAGTGATCGGTAAAACCGTGGACGTGATCACAGATGGTTGAATACATGTTGAGTTGTTCATTTATATCAGATTTTCTTGAACTTTGCCACGTGATCTAGAACAGAATTGCAGATATTTAATATTAACATTATAGATAGTATAGTATTTAAGCCAAATAGTAAAAAAACAAAACACTGGATAAAATAAAATAGTAACAACAATGTATTGAATGGAAAGGGAAAGTGTAGATGGCTTCTTACCTTTCCTAATTACGATTGTCCAGTTGAAATAAAAGCAAAAAATTACTTATTGTGATGGATAATGCCTTTGTCTAAAAAACAAAATTTGATACAAATAGTTAAATGCCTAGAATTTATTATTTTATATTAGAGGAATGATAGTTCTTAGATTATATTAGAGGAATGTATAGTTCTTAGATTATAAAACAATTTGTAGTGATAATTGATTTTGCCTAGAAATGTAATTTAAAAAAAAATTTTTTTCTTTTTTGAGACAAAGTCTTGCTCTATTACCTGGGCTAGAGTGCCGTGACATCAGCCTCGCTCACAGCAACCTCAAACTCATGGGCTCAAGCGATCTTCTTGCCTCAGCCTCCCAGGTAGCTGGGACTACAGGCATGCGCCACCAAGCCCGGCTAATTTTTTATATATATATTTTTAGTTGTCTAGCTAATTTCTTTCTATTTTTTTTTAGTAGAAATGGGGTCTCACTTTTGCTCGGGGTGGTCTTGAACTTGAACTCCTGAGTTCAAACGATCCGCACACCTTGATCTCCCAGAGTGCTAGGATTAGAGGCGTGAGCTACCACGCCCAGCTGTAATTTAAAATTTTTTAAGGCACATGCAATCAATAAATGATAGCCAAAAGAAAGTGTTACAAAAGTATTTTGCGGCCACATTAATAGAGAGATGACTGGTTTTTAATTAGCACATTAATTGTATGTAAATAGTTTTCAAAATGGTGTCTTTTCATGGCTAGGTTAAAATATTTCTCTACAGTCTAATACTATTAGAATAGTCTCTTATATTTCAGAAGTAAACTCAATTACACATGAGCAAAAACTCAGGCAAGGTCCAGATTTGAACAGAAGGAAAGTGTAGCAACCAAGGATAGACTCCAAAATCCCAGGGTCATTACCAAAGGGCATTTGAAATATCTCATTTCAAATATTTAATGTTAAACTGTCATACTTCAAGAAAAAGTTTACTTTAAAATTGTATGTCAGAATGTAGTTGCTTTGCCTATTGGTTAGAGCACCCTCATGTGTCCCCTCAGGTGTAATTTGATATCTGGGTTTTTCAGAGAATTTTTTTTTTTTTTGAGGATATGATGTTTTAATCACAGCATAAATGCAGGTGTGGTTTTCTTTTTTTATGTCTTATTTTTAAATCTTTCTTGCTTCAAAGGATACATATTAAGTGCACAAGAGTCACGTATAAATTCCTTTTTGTTCTTATTTTTCTCCTTATTTCCTTATTTCTTTCAGGTGAGAGTAACTAAAGTTATTGGATTCTGGTCAAATAAGATTCATGAGCTCTATTCAGAATGTGCCAAATTTCTCTGTGTTCTTCACCATAGCTTTCTGCACACCACATTCTCTACTCTTTTATAATCTAGAACAGGGTTTCTCAATCTTTTTTTCTTCTTAATCACATTCTCTTTTAATAAACATAAAAATTTTACCTTCTGATATTCTTATATGTCCCCAGCCCCTCGGGGCTATTTTACTTTCTACCCTTCTTTAAAATCACAGTTTTATTCTCTGCATCTTGCATTACTCAAATAGGGGCTTTATAATTTTGAAATAATTTTTTAAACCAAACAATCCACACCCAAAGACTTGAAAACTTGAGGGCTACGCAGTGTCTCTAGGTTCAAATAGTGAGACTCTTAATTAATATCTACGAGTGTCTTTATCATCTTACTTTATTTCTTTGCAATTCTTATTCGGAAAACAGTCCATGTGTTTCAGTAAGTTTGTATCTGAATCTAGTGCAGCCTGGTGAATTGGAATCTGGTTGCAGTTAGTGTAGACCCTGGTATAAATATATAAAACCTAGTCTATAACTTCACTGATTTAAAAATCAGTCAAATAGAGAATGAAATGAGGCAGTTTATTTAAGAAAAATTTATCTGCTCAAAGTAGACTTTGGTTTTACATAAAGAATTGGAGTGATATTAAAGAAAAGCATTAGCCCCTGCATTGTATAGATAATGCATAATGTACTAAAAACTGCAAAGGTAATGGTGCTTCTGTATGAATATCCATAGCAATTGCTTCCTAACAAAAGGGAGGTAAAAAGACTTGCAGAGGCTAGTTTTATCAGACAAATGTTGAGACTCTATAGCAACCTCAGTGTAGCAAACAACTCGTTCACCATCTTATCTTCCCAAATTTGTACCTTTTCTTCAAAACTAAACTTTGACTATAAAACTACTAGATAATTATTTTCTAAAATTTGAAAAATACTGTTAAACTTAAGAAATCAAATAAAAGTTACATGTTACAGATGCAGAACTGGTTTCCAGAAAATTTCCCCAAGCCTGCATTCTCCCAGCAGAATTCCTGTCTCGAGTCACTCATGCATACGTTGTGTCTCTGCTAATTTGACAAATGAGAAAAGTTCTACAACTCTAACTTCAGTTACTAACAATTACCTACGTAATATACTGACTGCCTTTCTTAATGATCAGTTTTCAAAATTTAAATAGGTTAGTCCTGTCTTTATAGAGTTAATTTTTAAGCTAAAAATGAATAAAAAAATCACCCTTACCTGTACAGGTAGTTTATGCCAACTAAGGTTATATTGTTCAGGGTAGCGATGCCAAATTTCAGAGTTAAGATTCTCCGATCTTCACTCTTCTAGTATCCTTAGTCAATGTGAATAAATTCTTGCATGACACCAACTACAGTGGGAAAAAGGGAAATTAAACAGAGTATTGAAGAATTTCAATAGTTATGGTAAATGTAGCAACTACCTCCTCAGAAAAAAACCCCTCATTTCTCTTTTTCTGTTGTGGGAGGAAGTCGGTGGACAATATACATATTGTACTTCCTTATGGTTATTTCATGAACTAGTTATACTTCAGTTAGCTTCGTTGGCATGATTGAAGTTCACAGGTTCAATCATCCATGGCTAGTTAGTTTTATATGGCATAGTGATAGAAGGAACCACTCACTGTGTGGTAACCCAATAAGATACTGGTATAAACTTGTCTGTAAAATCATTTGTGGATGGCTTATTTGCAATCCATCTTTATCAAAAATAGAGAGAAACAAAACTCGAAAGTTTTCTTATAGCAACTGACTAGAATCAAATATAGAACTGGAATAGTACTTCACGATCATATATGGGTTGAGACCCTTTATTTTAAGGTTGAAGAAGCTGAAGCCCAGAGAAGCTCACATTTAAGCACAGACTGCACCCAGGGGTTTGGGTCCCAATTTGGTTACTAATGAACTAACCCAGGCTACTTCTAATTGCCCTGTGCCGCCTCAATTCAGATTCAATGTAACACATTGTTGGGAACATTTCATAATGGATTTGGAGCCTCCTGGGAAGTACCAAATATGCCTCAGATCAAATGAATAGTTATATTATGATATAAAGAATTGTGAAATGGCTGGGTGCAGTGGCTCATGCTTGTAAATCCCAGCACTTTGGAAGGCTGAGGCAGGAGAATTGCTTGAAGCCAGGAGTTTGAGACCAGCCTGGGAAACATAGCGAGATGGCATCTCCACAAAAATAAATAAATAAATAAATAATTAGCTGAGCATGGAGGTGCATGCCTGTAGTCCCAGCTACTCAGGAGGCTGAGGCAGAAGGATTGCTTGAGCCAGGAGTTCGAGGTTACAATGAGCTATGATGGCACCACTGCACTCCAGCCTGGGTAACAGAGTGAGACTGTCTCTAAAACAAACAAAAAAAGAATTGTGAAAACAATTTTATGTATAGAATTGTTCAAACAGTCTGTGAACTAAATGAAAGCTAAGTGTAAAGCTTTGGAGCCAGATTTGCATCAACCACTGCCCTTCCAGTGGGAGTCTGAAAAAGAAAACAGAGATCTAATTTCATCAAGCCTCAGCACTTTACTTATCGGTAAATCTTCATTTAAAATTAATAGAAATGCTTTGCCATTTCTGATAAGCCCCAAAGCTTACCTTATTTCATGTTAATTTCATAAAGTCTCTCTTATGTTTGCTAATATTTCTCTCTCAAAAATGACAACTACCTGAAGTGTCTGGATTTTGTTCTGCTGCTGTTCATCTTTGCAATGCTTGCCACTATTTAATTAAGAACAGTGACTCATCCAGGGTTACATGGCCATTGATTACAGAATAATTTGGCTTCTAGAATTCCTACCACTCTTCCTTCAATAATTTCTCATGTTCTGGGAAGGAATTATTTAAAACAAAAAAAAAACAGTTTGATGTAATCTAGAGAAGAAAAAATGAAAATTGAATACTATTTCTAAGTGATTGAAAGATAGTTTTAGTATTACCTGTTTGGGGCATAAGCACCTTTGATCCATAAAAAGAATACCCTTGACTTCCTCTGTTGTTCCCCAACTCAGTAAACGATACCATTGCTCCTTCAGTCGAATCAAAAACCTAGTAATCATCCTTGATTCCTCTCTTTCTTTCACATTTCACGTCCAATCAATTGCTACTACTGCAACTTCTACTACCACTACCACCATAAATTAGCCAAATGTCATGAGAGCTTACTATGTGCCATACATCCTGCTATGTGCTTTACCTGCAAGTCTTACTTAATCTTCACAACACCCTGTGAAATAAGTATCTCATTTTAAAGGTGAGGAAAACTGAAGCTCAGAAAAATCACATAAGTTGTCAAGGTCACACAGCCATCAGTCCTCACAGCATGGTGACTAGTTCCCCTCAGAGCAAGGTATTTCAAGAGAACAAGTCCACAGCTGCAATGGTTTTTTTTTGTTGTCATTGTCGTTGTTGGGTTTTTTTTTGATCAAGCCTCTGAATTCAACATTGTCACTTCTACAGCATTCTGGTCACACAGAGCCAGCCTTGAGTCAGTGTGGGAGGGGTAAGTATCAGGAGGTGATGATCACTGGGAGTCCTCTTGGAAACTGGCTGCCACAGATGTCAATCAACCCTTGAACCAAAGGAAGAACCAGAAGTACTGCTTAAAAACCACTGTCAAACCACTGATCATTTATTGGGCAAGAATGCCCAGACGGGTGTTAAGTTTTGCCAGTTCTTACACTATTTTGATTTTTAGTGCTCTCTATTCTTATTAAATAGTGGAATTCATTCAACAAATACTTATTGGAGTTTCTACTATGTTTCTAGTGGCATGTAAAGGTCACAGAAGTAGTATGTTAGCCACAAGCTAATTTAGGATCTCTGGAAATTCAAGAGCGATTCCACAAGCAAGCCAAGAATTTAGATTAATACATGTGGTACAGACTTCAGCTTGCTCTATGAATTAGAAAAGGGAAGAAACAGTGAATCAAAGTGGTTCTAAACGGCTTTGTGAAAGCAACTGGAAGGAAAGAGAACACAACCTGGTGAGCAACAATTCTGCACCATAAATTGGACAGAGCATTTTACATATAAGAACCCTAGAGATGAGTGGTAGGAGTTCCACTTTACATTGAGGCTCACAGAGGTTAAATAGCTTCCCTGAGGTGATACAACTAGCAAGTTAGCTTTAAAACAACCTCATTCTCTGCCTTAGATAGCAGAAATTATTGGTTGTCCTTACAGGTCAGCAAGGGTACCTGATAATACTTATGATAAGGTCAAGTTTTGAATACTTTTGACTTCAGAGTTTCCTGTTCTAGACTCTGAGGTAGCAGAAATTGACTAATCTTTGAAAACTCTGGACTTTGTTAAGCTAACTTTGATTCCAGCAATATCAGTATAAATTCTTTGATTTTGATTTCAATGATTTTGAGATTCTCCAATTGAAATCTAAGAAAAATTTTACTTCTATTTTTCTAAGAAATTAGAAATAGTGCAATTGATAGATTAAATGTCAGGGAATACTAGATTAACAAAAATATTACTTGTCAGGGAGAAATTCCGAGAATAATAAAGTATGTTGCAAGTTCTCCGTTAAAGTGGCCCCTTTGGACTTTTTTCCTTCACATCACCAGTAGTTTTCTTTGGTTTTCATTCATCTTTCCCATCCTCTTCAAAGTTCCACTTCCATGGTCCAATTCCAAATACTCTCTCACTAATAGTTCTAATTACTTCCCTACATCGTCTGCCAAACACTGATCTTGTAAGCATTCTGCTCTGACACTTCCCACCTACCTCCTTGAGATGTTAGTGTCCTACAATTCAAGTCCTGTCTTGTGCTACTTTTCCTGCTTTTCAGATAGGTTTGTGTGAGTATCATGTGCAGGTTTTTTTTTTTTTTAGTTTGGCCCCAGAATTCATTTGGAGTGGTTCAGTGAGAATGGTTCAAAGACCAGGCATGTGGTCATTTGTTTTGGCAGTCTATGGTGGGATATATGGGGTATATAGCCAGGGGTACATGAGAACTGTCCTGACTCACGTGGATTGTTGGGATTAGAATTAGAATGCCTTATCAGTTTCCCTCAGAGTCACAACCCAGAAGACACAGGACATCTTAGTCATCCCTGAACCTTTGTGCTTCATCAAGGAGGTTATTTTAGGCTATCTGAGCTAGTGTCTAAACTGGCTGCAATTGGCCTTTAAGTCCTCTCTCTAACCAATCAGAAGCTCAGGACACTGGTATGCAGGAAGAGAAGACATGCCTAATTTAGGCCACATTAGATCATTACATTCAAAAGATAATTATTTCTCCCAAAGGGGATAAGTAAGCCTTGTCCAGTTCAGTGCATACCCAAGCCAGTGGTTACCTTTAGCAGGAGTGAGGCGCAGCTCTGTTACTTAAAGCTGTAGCTTATTCAAGGCTCACTGAGCCTCCTGCTCTCTTTAGGATGTGGTGTCTGGCCACAGCCCTGTTTCCAGTTGCACAGCTCTCAAGCCCTCAGCACCTGCTACCAGCAGCTCTAATTAGGGACATCCCACCCTTAAACAGGGTGTGAAGAAAAACCTCTACTTGCTCCGAAGAGCTGTTTTCTCAGCAAGCAATGTTGAGTATTTCTCTCAAGACTTTTACAAAACAGAAGATACAGTCCAAAGTTTGGAAATTTATAATAGCACAGAAAAGTTATTAGCCTTGTAAGAAAGGTCTAATGACAAAACATAAATGAGTAGAAACCCACATACATGAACTCAGTGAATTTTCCTTTCAGCTTGCATGTCCTTATGCATCCAGGAGTTGGATCCGTCTCTAAATTCCACTGTAACTTTTACCTTGGGTAACTGATTGCAGCATAGCTGCAGCTCTATACCACGGGTGACCATGTAGCCACCCCGGAATCAAAGGTTCCTCATCCCCAACCCTTTCCTCCTTTCTCTTCCCAAACCACTTATTAATATTTCAATGAGTCAGGGCTGTTCTAGCAAACCTTTCTTCACTGACACCAATTGAGAGTAGAAAAAACTCTCACACAAACTCAAAGCACTTTTCTGTTCTCTCACTCAACAACAATCAACACAGAAGTCTTCTTTGACCAAATGTGTGGGGATTTCTCCCCGCCAATAAGCAGGCTATCAATTCTGCAGTGGACCCCTGCTAGGTGTCCTCTAATTCAGTTCTATTCTGACACTATCTACCTGGAGATAGCTTCAGATCCCACAGGTTGAGGGCTGCCCCCCCACCCCCACTTTCGGATGCCAATAGCAAGCCCCAGGTTGTTTCACCTGTACTTCTGACCAATTGGCTATAAATTGAGGATCTCACAGCTCTCTCCTTTAGTTCAATTAATTTGCTAGAGTGGCTCACAGAACACAGGGAAACATTTACGTTTCCCAGTTTATTATAAAGAATATTACAAAGGATAAAGATGAAAAGATGCATAGAACCAGGTATGGGTGAAGGGGAGCAGAGCTTCCATGCCCTCCCCAGGGGCACTACCCTCTAGGAATATCCACACCTGGCAGCTATCCAGAAGCTCTCACAGCCCTGTCGTTTTGGGATTTTATGGAGGCTTAATTAAACAGCCATGATGGATTAAACCATTAGCCATTGATGATTAACTTAACTTTCAGGCGCCCCGCCCCGGTGCCCCGCCCCCCCCCCCCCGGAGGGGGGGGGGGGTCGCACGCCGCGAAACCGGGCAGGGGCCTGCCAGTGGCCCTGCCCCG
>CAUYSK010114921.1:0-14324 GCA_963575035.1 Avahi laniger
TGTCCAATTAATTTCTTTCTATTTTTGGTAGAGATGGGGTCTCGCTCTTGCTCAGGCTGGTCTCGAACTCCTGAGCTCAGAACGATCCGCCCACCTCGGCCTCCCAGAGTGCTAGGATTACAGGTGTGAGCCACCGCGCCCGGCAAAATTTTTTTTTTTTTTGAGACAGGGTCTCATTCTGTTGCCTGGGCTAGAGTGCCATGGCGTCAGCCTAGCTCACAGCAACCTCAAACTCCTGGGCTCAAGTGATCCTCCTGGGTAGCTGGGACTACAGGTACACACCACCATGCCTGGCTAATTTTTTCTATTTTTAATTGTCTGGCTAATTTCTTTCTATTTTTAGTAGAGATGGGATCTCGCTCTTGCTCAGGTTGGTCTTAAACTCCTAAGCTCAAGCAATGCTCCTGTCTCTGCCTCCCAGTGTGTTAGGATTACAGGCGTGAGCCACGGCGCCCATCCCTGAACCTAATCTTAACCTGATTTTGTGCCTTCCCCTGATTGCCTAATGAGACATACATCTTCCATCAACCTCCTGTCCCTGGCCAGGATATTCAAAGATAAAGGTACATCCCAAAGCTGGCAGTGGGCAGTGTGGACAAGGAGTTCTAAGCCCATCACCATACATACCCAGTTCAGGAGCTGGCCAAGCCATTCTTCCCAGAAGGAAAGTCCCGGGTTTCCGAGGGGAGCAAAGGGAGTGATGCTGAGTTCCTCAAACCAGTATAGGAAGTACACAGCCACGTGGTGCCAGTGGCAGGAGCTTTTGACTTCCCTGAGTTTGTTTCCTTTTCTGTAAAAGGGAAATATCACCTATGTCATAAGTATATTATGGACTCAATGACATAATGCATGTGAAGTCTTCAGCACACAGTAGGCATTTGATAACAGAAAACTATTTTCTGTGAGGGGGTGGTTAGGCAGGGAGAAGAGTAAGGTGCAAGGCTGCAGGCAGACATGTGGACTGTCCCTAGGACACTGTCAGGCAGGGGACAGCCCCGTCTCGGGGACACCTTGGTGAGAAGCAGCTTCAGTTAGTCTGGCAGCAAGGTGCACCTGATGAAGACGGACATCCCCCGCACCCGTTTGCCGTGGAGGCATGGTACTCCCACTCTCGTTCTCTGTCTGTGGCTAGCAGCTGGCTTGGCTCTCCCAGGCTCTGGGAGGCAGCATCATGCAGAAGGAGGCATAATGTGCTGGAAGGGCTTCCGAAGCTCTGAATGCCCTGCAACTTATCCATTAGGCACCGCGGTGCAATGCCTAGTGCCCACAATATTATTAGGGGCCCACAAAGATGTTTGAATTTCTTTTAAAATCAGAGGCAAGAATAAACTTTGAGGTCAAGGAAAATGTTTTCACATATAATATTGATATTTTCATCCTTAGTATAGAAGCCCAGATCTCAGTTACGGAATCAGAAAGAAGGAAGAGTTAGGAACTAAGGGCGCAAGGCTTGGCATCATCCAGTCTCTACTGCATCTAACTCTCCCATGGATTTAACTCATTCCTTACATTAGGGATCGTTTCTTCCTAACAAAAATTTATATAGTGCCTTACAATGGACATATTTTCTTTCTTTGGGTAGGGCATCTATTTTTATCCTCATTTTATAAATGAAGAAATCAAGGCTCAGAGAGGTTGTATGGTTTGGTCAAGGTTGTATGGTTTGCTAGTAAAGACAAAATGCAGTTCAAACTCAGGTCTTCCAGTATCCCATCCAAAGTCCTTTCTATTTGCACCAAGAAGATTTCAGATAAGGTCAGGTGTGTACAGGGAAGAACAGTCTGATGCAGAAGTGGATTTTTTTTTTTTTTTTGAGAGACGATCTTGCTCTATATCCCAGACTGGAGTGCAGTGGTACAATCATAGCTCCCTGCATCCTTAAGCTCCTGGGCTCAAGCGATCCTCCTGCCTCAGCCTTCAGAGTATCGAGAACTACAGGTTTGTGCCACCACACCCAGCTAATCTTTGTTTTGTTTTGTAGAAACTCCGTCTCCTTATGTTGCCCAGGCTGGTCTCAAACTCCCGGCCTCAAGCAGTCCTCCTAAAGTGCTGGGATTACAGGGATGAGCCACCTTGCCAGACCAGAAGTGGACTTAAACACAGCACCTGTAGCAATATGTGGGTCCTCTGACTTTTCACCCAAAGAATGTTGAAAGCTGCATGCAGAGTTGCGGGAAGGGATGGGGAGGGTGAGCCTGAATGCAGGTAGGCACAGTGATTGTGGTGCTAGTGATTCAAGTACTGCTGAAGGTTAAGGAGCCTCGGACAAACCAAGCTCCGCTGTATTAACACACTTCAAAGGATGCCAGCCCCTGCTTTGCCTGCTTGTCTTATCAAAGCAAGTGGAGCAGCATGGTAGAGTGGGCCAAGTGTAGACTTTGCTCAGGCAGACTTGGGTTTGAGTTCAGACTTCACATTCTCATTGGATGTCAGTCTATTTCCTCATATGCAAAATAGAAATGGCAATAACACCCAACCCCAGAGCTGTTGTAAGAATAAATAAGACGATGCATGTAAGATGTTTAGCATAGTATCAGGCACATAGTACATTGGTAATAAATGGCAGTAGCTCCACACTGTCATGTAAAGTCCTCACCACAGTAGGCAGTTAGTGGTCGTTCTCTTCACACCTCTCTTCCACCACCAGACAGGGAAAAGAAGAATCTTTTAAGTGTCTTTGTAGTCACTAAAGTGCCTTGAACATGTTAGGTCCTTAGACTTATTTTCTGAAAGACAAGAACTTTCCTGCCCCTCCTTCAAAGCAAACCATCCGTAAAGGGGTCGCTCTTGTCCACCGTAAGTAATTTTCTTGATGACTTTCAAAGGGAATCAGAAAGATTTCTTTATGCTTGTTAGAGAAGATTGGTTCCCTGAGGGCTGCTCTCTGACCACAAGTCAGGAGAGATGTGGCTCAAGAGGGTGATTTTGGTGGAGGGACTGGCCTGCGGCCAGATCAGAAAGGGTAGGAGAAGGAGCTGGAGGAGGGAGATTAGAGATCAAGGCAAGATCACATACAGTCTGTCTTGGATGCTGTGATAAAAAAAAGAGGGAAGGGAGGTAGAAGCAGAAGCAGCATCAAAGTCAAAGGCAGTCTTGAATTTGGAATTATTTGGATCGGCTTTACAGGAAAACAAACTGGATGAAAGAAAACTGGGGGATGGAGTGTGTGGGTATGGTCTTGGGGAGAGGAGGTCAAGGTAATATGCTGGCATGTGAAAACAGGGGAGTCTCTTTGCAACTGCTCCTTCTTGAAATAGGAAGGAAGGGGCATAAAGAGGCTAAGGGGTGAACATGTATTATTTAGGATGCTTTGACTGCAAGCAATAGAGACTGACTTTTGCTGTCTTGCTAAAAAAAAAATTATTGAAAGGATATGATCAGGTGGCTCACAAATTTGAAGGGAATGCTGGCAAAACAGGCTTGAAAAGACTAGGAGCAGGCCAGTTGTGGGAGTCCAGATAACAGGAAGTAATTGAGAGTGTCCTCAGGGTTCTGCTGCCAGAACAACTCCATCTTGTTATCACTTCTGCTCAAGTATCAAGAGTCAGGTTTGCCTAAATTGAATCATGTATTTACCTTCCCTCTTGGCTAGGGACAGGTCCAGCAAGACACCCTGGTGTAAGTCCTACTAGCACCAGACATCATAAGGAGCGAGCAGTGAAGAAAATCAAAGGGCTGTTACCAAAAGGAAGGGAAAGGCTGCTAAGTAGTCTCTAAACAGCAAATGTCCATGGAGCAAGCAGTATTGGGACTTTATACCTGACTCCATGCCCCATAAGATTCCTTTTTTAAAATAAACTTTCTTTTTTCTTTTTTTAGAGACAAGGTCTCACTCCACTGCCCAAGCTAGAGTGCAGTGGTATGATCATAGTTACTGAAGGCTCAAACTCCTGGTCTCAGCTGATCCTCCTACCTCAGCCTCCCCAGTAGCTGGGACTAAGATTACAGGTACGCACCACCAAGCCCACCTATTTTTTTTTTTTTTTTTTGGTGGAGACTGGGTCTCACTATGTTGCCAGGCTACCCGCACACTCCTGGCCTCAAATGATCCTCCCAAAATGCTGGGATTACAGGCATGAGCCACCACACCCAGTTAGACTGTATTTTTTAGAGTAGTTTTAGGTTCACAGCAAAATTGAATAGAAGGTACAGAGATTTCCCATATTGTCCCTGCGCTCACATCCACATAGCCTTCCCCATTATCAACATCCCCTGCCAGAGTGGTACATTTATTAGAGCTGATGAATCTACAGTGACACAGCATTCTCACCCAAATTCCATGGTTTACATTAGGGTTCACTCTTGGTATGATACATTTTATGGACATGGACAAATGAATAATGACATGTATTCACCATTATAGCATCAAACGGAATATTTTCACTGCCATAAAAATCCTCCGTGTACTGCACATTCATCTTTCCTTCCCCACTAATCCCTAGCAACTACTGATCTTTGCACTGTCTCTATAGTTTTGGTTTTTCCAGAATGTCTCATAATTAGAATCACACAGTTTATAGCCTTTTCAAATTGCCTTCTTTCATTTAGTAACATACATTTAAGTTTCCAACTAAAGGACACGGGGAGCATTGCAGGGGGAAAGGGCATGCCTCTAACCCTCGCTTGGATGAGGCAAAGACTTAAAGTGTAACCATAATGTTTGTACCCTCATAATACCCTGAAATAAAATACACAGACACACACACACACACACACACACACACACACAAGTTTCCTCCATGCCATTTCGTGGCTTGATAGCTCGTTTCTTTTTGGCATTGAATAATATTCCATTGTCTGGATGTACCACTGTTTATTTATCCATTCACCTACTGAAGGACATCTTGGTTGCTGCCAAGTAATGGCATTTAAGAATAAAGCTACTATAAACTATGTGTAGGTTTTTGTATGGACATAAGTTTTCAACTCCTTTGAGTAAATACCAAGGAGTATGATTTCTGGATTATATGGTGAGAGTTTGTTTAGTTTTCTAAGAAGTCTCCAATTGTTCTCCAAAGCAGATGTACCAATTTTGCATTCCTACCAGTAATGAATGAGCGTTCCTGTTGCTTCACATTCTCATTAGCATTTGGTGTTGTCAGTGTTCCAGATTTGGGCCATTCTAATGGGTGTGTAGTGGTATCTCATTGTTGCTCCCTGTAAGGCTATGAGAGAAGGTGAAGGGAGAAACAAGTAAGCCCCAAGAAAGCATCAGGAGGCTCTGAAAAGCACTGGGAAAGGAAAACATGTATTGCTGAATAATATTACTTCTTGCTGGAGCCTGTATAGAGCTGGGTGACACATCATTATCACCCAAAGTCCATAATTTACATTTGGGTAAGTCCATAAATTACGTTATAAAGGCAGACTTTTTGTAGATGTCACATAGTTATAATCTATGCTCAGGAATAGGTGAATTGTGATAGACGAAGCAAATGTAAAAGGTTATTAAGGATGTTCTTGAATGTTTGTAAAATGTCACAAAGAGAGAAGAGGCATTAGACCCCAAGGAAATGATCAAGTTCACTGCAGTTTTATCAGAAGGTTTGCTATCCATATGTTCATGTGGGAAAGGGGTATATACTATCGCAGAGGTCTCAAGATAATGTGTCTTCCTACTTTGGGGATACTTAAAAGTCCTGTCCTCTCTCTTTTCTCATCATCAGAAAGAAAATGCAGCGGAGAAGGACTATGCAGTATTCATGAACACTTTGAGCTTGAAAATGAAGAACTCACAATTCTGTGATAATGTGAATTCATCCATAAAGCATTAAGACATTAATGTGTGTGCACTAAGACAGCCCCGAAAATTAGTGCAGGTTTATAAGACCAGCAGTAAATTATGGAGGGAAAAGGCCAACGCTAAAAGAAATCAAAGTGAGAATAAGAACACACACTGAAACCATACCACTTCATACTTTTAAGTGTGGGTTTCACTGTGAAGGCTATAAGTCTTTGAGGGGATAGAGTTGACTATGAAACTTGGGAATTGTGGGGGAGAGCCCCATTCCGCACACATCCCCCGTGCCCCCACCCCCCACTCTGCTACTCTCATTTCCGACTCAGCAGTCAGCACAGATGCTGGGCAAATTTAAAAGAATTTCTGCCCTAGAGATTAAAATCCCAACTCCAAGCTGGTCACCTCCCCTCTTGTGCCTCCCTTTGCCAGGATACAAGAAGCTTAGTCGTCTGAGGAGGGACAAAGGAGTATTGTTAAGGAGAGCCTGGTTATAAGAAGGCTTTGCAACTGAAAGCTTTTATGCTGCTGTCTAAGCCATTCTGCCTGGGGGGACACTGTGTGCCTGTCCCAACTTCACTATATCAGTTCAAAGAGAAATTTCAGCCAGACACACTGATTGCAGAAGGATATCTAGGGACTTGGCAACATTAATAGGTTAAGAATTTCTATCGCAACATTCTCATCCAAGTCCCAGCTAGGTCCTGGGATAGGGTAGAGTGGGAAATCTTTCTTTTTGTAGATCTTGAATCAAAAGATTTCTTCCCATAGGCTCTGGCTGAGAGGCAGCCCAGCCTGGGGCACGGGGGTAGAAGGTGTGGATTGCTGCACAGAAGGTAGGGTAAAACCTGCCTCTACTTTTTACCTTTCTTGTCCTGGACCTTCTAGGAGAACTCAGCCACCTTCAGGAAAGGCTGCATAAGCCTGAGGGGTTGACAATCCCATAGAATTAATTCAGTTAGTCTCAGATGCTAATTAAGTAATAAATATGTATTTGTTACTTGCCTAGCACTGTACTGTTTTGAGGACTGGGCCCCTGTCTCCAAGGAATGCGTTATTCAATTCGACAACCATTAATGTACCACGAATGCATTCTGCTAAGGTTTAGGGTCATCCAGGTAACAAGGAATGAAATTTAGGCATGTGAAGATGAGGACAATGCAAGATGGTCTATAACAAAGCATTACCCTGTGCTCCAAGTTGCCTGCTTAAATTCTGCACCTCCATGCAGTGGAGGGTGTGTGACTATATGTGTTCTACAAGGGGGATGTTTTCACGGGCAGGTTTTATCTCTACCGCACATTATTTGTAAATAAGCTTTCTTAGTTGGCTCAAAATTGACCAGTATTTGTAAATAAACACTTCTGTCAAAAGACGCTTTGATCCTCTTTCTTGCCCACAGCTTAGGTCAAGGACTGCTTTCTCTTTTGTCCTTCAGCAAGGTACAGACTTGGAAAGGGGACAACATCTTTGATGGAATTTTTTTCATATCCGTGGGCAGTAATATCAGGTATAGAGCTGTGACCTCCCCAGAACTGGAAGTCTTTGTTCACAGTGGATAGGCTAAGAAGGGGACTGGTTGTTCGAGGGCCCATCTTTTTTGTTTGCTTGTTTTTTAGAGACAAGGTCTCCCTCTGTCACCAAGGCTGGAGTGCGGTGGTGTGATCATAGCTCACGGTAACCTTGAACTCCCAAGCTCAAGGGGTCCTCCTGCCTCAGCTTCCTGAGTAGCAATGACTACAGGCATGTGCCACCACGCCCAGCTAATTTTGGGGTTTTTTGTTTTTAAGAAAGGATCTTACTCTGTCTCCTGGAGTACGGTGCTGTGGTGTCATCGTAACTTACAGCAACCTCAAACTCCTGGATTTGAGCGATCCTCCTGCTTCAGCCTCCTGAGCAGCTGGGACTATAGGCATGTACCACCACGCCTGGCTAATTTTTCTATTTTTTGTGGCAATGGGGTCTTGCTCTTGCCCAGACTGGTCTTGAACTCCTGGCCTCAAGTGATCTTCCAGCCTCAACTTCCCAAAGTGGTGGGATTACAGGCATGAGCCCCTGCACCCAGCCTGGGGGCCCATCTTGACCCTGTAAGTGCCCTGTAGTTATATGATGGGAGATTAATACTCTTTCATATGCAGATCTATAATATCCTTGAGCTTTTACTATTTAAATCCAAATTCATGCTCTAGGAAGATACTGGGCCCAGTGGGCCCCAATCCCTGTCCTAATTGCTAATTTTTCACCAGGCTGAATTGAGCTGGTTGGTGCCCTGGAATTCTCAGAATGCCAACGGACAGGTCATGAGGGTCTCTGGTGCTACGGGTAGAACTATGGATGTCTGTGGGGGAGTAAGAAGGGGTGGAGGGAAGGAACTTCCTCCTTGAAATCATTTGCCATGCCTCTCCCACCCGGAACCTCACAGTCAGGCCTCTGGGCTGCACCCAACTAGCTTCATGTTCCTTCTTTGCTGAAGTGGAGAAAATGGCTGAATAAGTCATTTCTCCTGCAGGATGTGAAATGGGCTTAGATTAGAAGTAGGGGCCCAACTTAACTCTGTCCCCAGACTTGTGTCTGCTCCTTCAAGACTTGGACAACTTCCAGACCACAAGAACATACTGTATAATGGGAATCCAGTAATGCTGTTGTGGTCATAGCTTAATTGCTTTGAAGAGATAATAGGGATCCGGATATCAAAAGTATGTGAGTCCCCTCTGATCTTAACATTGATTCCCCAACTCCCTCAGGTCCTGACTGTCATATCCCTCCCCAGTATCTTAACCACTTGCAGGCAGGACTCAAGGGGTTGGCATTACATTTGAACGATGGGTGGCCATGGGGGCATATTCTGGCTCTTGGACTGGCAGGTTGTGGCTTTATTGAGTTAGTTGTCAACTTCCCTGAATCTCAGCTTTCTAGCTTACTCACGAGATCAATACTTTTAAAACATTTTAATAGCTTTATTAGAAAAATGATTCATACTCCTTGTAAAACACTTACATAATATAGAAAAGAACAAAGCAGAAACTAAAAACATTATGCCAAATTTCTACACCCAAGATAGTCACTGTTAATGTTTAGAAAAAAATCTTCCACCCATATTTATATACAGATATACATATAGTTATATATACAGTTTTACATAAAACAAATCATGTTCTACATACTTTTCCAGAAATTGTTTCACTTGACAGTAAGTAATGAATATCTTTCCATGTCAATAAATATAATTTTCAGCTGGGCACAGTGGCTCACATCTATAATCCCAGCACTTTGGAAGGCCGAGGCAGGAGAGTCACTGGAAGCAAGAAGTTTGAGACAAGCCTGGGCAACATAGTGAGACCCCATCTCTACAAAAAGTACAAAAAATTAGCTGGGCATGGTGACACAAACCGATGGTCCCAGCTACTCAGGAGGCTGAGGAGGTAGGATTGCTTGAGCCCAGGAGTTCAAGGTTACAGCGAGCTATGATCACCCAATTGCACTCCAGCCTTTATCTGAGGCAGAGCAAAGAGATTCTTAACCTGCAGCTTGGACTTTGTGAGTGTCTTCTGATTCCGTGCCTGTGACACAGCTGGTGAAATGCTTGCCTAGAATGAGTGGCAAGCTGATGGTCTGTATGTGCTGCTTTAGGTCTTGTGCTTTGCAAAGAAGGAAGAGGTACATATTGTTTGGTGCCAGGCACCTGGTGTACTGGGAAGGGTGAGAACATTCTTTCCATCTTTCCCTAGTCTTTTAATACCATGAAGTTTTCCAGTCCCATTCCCTGAAACTATACAAAATTGAACAAAAATGAAGTATGCAGAGTTCAAAGTCTTCACTTAATTAGAGCCTAAAGCCCCATTAACCACCACGTTTGAAGTGACCAAAGCATACAGTGGTCAGTTCAGAAGGGAACAGATCTGGCCTTCAGTGTGTGACTGGGAGACAGAATGCTGGTGCTCTGGGTCCTTGAAGAAAACAAGCCATCCTGGCCACTAGATGGCGCTGAGAGATAGCCTCCATTCTCCAGGCACGTCATGCCTCGGACTGTGAGAGAGAGGACAGGCATGTTGTCAGGACTGTCACAAAGAGGAGCAAGCAAAGAGGCTTCCAATAGGGTGTGAGCCCTGACACTTCTGTAAAAACTCTGAAAACAAGGGGCAGTTCTGACCATCAAAGGAAATAACAGACCTATTGGTTTCATGCTAAACCACTGGGGGGAAGGGGCAGGGGAGCTGCAATGGCTAGGTCCTCTCATTCTGTCCATGCATTGCACATCTTCCCTTTTCTGTGAATCCTGGGGTACTCGTTGGCTCCCTCTCATTGCAGCCACTCAGCCTGGAAGGTGCACTGCCTGGGAATGCATGCATCCCTGAACACAGCGGCTAAAAGCATGGTCTTTGGAATCAGAGCAGTGTTTGCGTCCTGGCTTGGCTACTTCCTTTCTGTCTGTGCTTAGCCATGTCACTTGACCTCTGTGAGCCTCAGTCTACTCATCTACAAAATGGAGATAAAAATAGCTTCAGCTCCAGAGAACTGGGAAAATTAAGATGCTTCCTTGTAAGATGTTTAGAAGGTCTGGAACATAGTCAGCTGTCAACAAATATTGGCTTTAAATGTTTTGATTTTCAATTAGGAGATTAGAGAGATTTCATTCGTTTGCAAGTTGGAATGGCTGGCTGCGTCCCAGGCATGTTTGGGAAAGTTGCCTCTATTTCCGTCCGGCCATTCTCACAGCAGCCAACAGTGGGTTTTGCATGGCGGCAGCCCCCCATTGCCCGGATCAGAGCCCAGTTCTCTATCCCCAGGCTGAGGAAAGCAATCATGAAGGCCCTGCTCCTGTTTTACAGTTGGGCAAACAGAGGCACAAGAAGTTGCTGAGACTGTCCTCAGATCACAGAGCAAAGGAGCCGCTGAACAAGAACTCACACTCACACCCCTGTGTGGGGGGCCCCACCGCAGACCTTAGGCTCTTCCTGTCAGGGAAAGCAGCAGTTAGAGGAGGGAAGGTCAAGGAGCATGAAGAGGCCCTCCAAGGTCCACTTGCCCTGGAATGAGCCACACCTACTCCTCCATGCCCTCCCTCTCCTGCAGTGGCCCATCATGTTCACTCAGCACATGGGTGTTGAGTATATGAAAGCAGGACCCTAGCTCACCAGACCTCCCATGTTGTCAGCTCAACTCTGAGATAAGCTGCTGGGGGACTCAGGCAGAATTGAGTTTGGGGATGAAGTAGGGTGGGAAAAAGACTTTTCTTTCTCTCAGCTTTGGTGTGTCATCAGCTGAAGAGATAATAACAGCCAGCATTTACTGAGTACTTACTAAGTGCCAAGAACGAGCTAAGTGTCAGAGCTAGAAATTGAACTCTGGAAGTGGAACCGCAGAGTCCACACACTGTCACCTTGAGAACCCACATGTCTGCAGCTGCCGCACATGTCAGAAAAGGAGACAAGTGCCACAGCCAGCCCCCTGACTGGCCTGAGTTTTCTTGGCTTCCTGTGATCCCAGAGCTCCCACACCAGCTCCCTGGGCCACCGGAGAAGCTGCCACCTACTTGGAGAGGATCCCTGCCCAGCTCCTCCCTCCCCAGTTGATGTGAGCAGCCATTGTTTTCGCCTTTGATGAAAGCTGCTGGAGAAATAAGGCAGCTGGTTTAAAACTGCGATGTTGCAAGTTCTAGAATGTTCTAGAATTCCAGTTAGATAGCTGGATTTATCTGGTCCTTATCCCCTGAGCTCCACTAGCTGCCAACTCAGCTGCCCTTCCTCTCTCTCCTGTCACCATCCCACTGAGCCCGCATCCACCTGGCTCTCTTGCTGGGCAAGCCCACAGCTGCACTGGACAGCTCATCTTGCACTGATATATGCTGTAATCGCATCAGTTCTGCCCTGCGTTCCCCTCTGGGGCTGTTGCTCTCTGAGAAGATCACTGAAATGATCAAAATGAATATGACATACGGCATACCAGTCAATACAGACCCCTGCCAGGTCCTGAGGGGCATGAAAATACAGCCCCCTGGGCCTGCTGAGCTGAATGGCCAGGGGTGGAGCCTGGAATCTGTATTTTCAGGTTAGGATTTTATGACACGAGGTTAGACTTGGAATCACTATCTACTTCCTCATTGGAATCCAGGCACTCCTTCCATGCCACTCCTTTTCGTTAGCTTCCAAGTCCCTCGTCTTTGGGTACCTTGCTCGTCCTTTACACATTTATACTTTCAAGTTCTCTCCTAGTAAATTTGATAATATTTACTAGGCGTTGATAATATGCCAGGCTCTGGGGCAGGCCCTTTATCTCCACCTTTGAAACGACCCTCTAAAGAAAGAATTCTGAGTCCTGTTTTACAAATGAAGAACCCCTCCCCTCTCCATCCTCGGCCTGGCTCTCTCTGGCCCCAGAGCCCACAGCTGCGCTGGACAGATCATTTGCAGTGATATATGTGGTAACTGCATCAGTTCCACCCTGTGTCCCCCGCCAGGATTCAAGGGCAGGCAGGCTAATTCTAAAGCCAGTGCCTGGCAGGGCATGGTGGCTCGTGCTAGTAATCCCAGCACTTTGGGGGACTGAGGCAGGAGGATCACTTGAGCCCAGGAGTTTGAAGTTGTGGTGAGCTGTGATGATGCCACTGCACTCTAGCTGAGGTGACAGAGTGAGACCTTGTCTCAAAAAATAAATAAACAAACAAATAAAACCTGTGCCTGGGGTTCATGGGTCATATTTGCCACACTTTGCACAGTGCCTGGAAAATAGCAAATATCCAATAAATATTTGTTAGTATGTAACTGAATGAATAAATAAATGAGAGAAGAGTCCATGCTTAAAGTTAGGACACGTTCTCACACCAACCCCCATCTCCTCATCTCCCTTTCTCTCTCTCTCTCTTCTCTCTCTCTCTCTCTCTCTCTCTCTCTCTCTCTCTCTCTCTCACACACACACACACACACACACACACACACACACACACACACAGGCACACACACACTGAGAATTTGGCCTCTGGGCCATTTCATTTCCTTCCTACCCTGCCCTTCTCTGCATGTCTAGGCACTACCCCCTATCCCCACTTGGATGGTGACTCTGAGACTCTGACCCAGCCCATGTGTACCCCAGATGCTCCCAGAGATTCAGCAGTAGAAATAACCTCCTGCCTTCTCTGTGACCAAGGGCTACCAAGCTCTGCCCTTGGCTCCTGAGGCAGAAGGCTGGCCCAGGACTGGCTCCAGGGCTCCTGGGAATCTGAAACCGCTTTCTGCTCCTTCCAACAGCAACTGAGAACCAGGCCCTGAAGGCAGGAGGAGGGGTGCTTCTTGGTGAAGTGTTTTGGTGAAGTAGGAGGGGTCTTTTTGGATCCCAGAGCCCTACTCAGAGAAAACAGGGGAGGTTAGGAATTGGGATTTCTAGATGATTTGTTCATGGGACGATGAATTGTCTAACATTTCATCAGTTCTTCTAAAGTTATTCTTGTCTCCCAAGCCATCTGCTTATCTATTGCAACCTTATAACAAAGAGAGCTCCTGGTAAACATCAGACCTCAAATATTTCTTCAAAGAATGAATAACAAAAGCTATCATTTATAAATCACTTGCTATCTGCCAGGCACCATATTATCTCATTTCATCCTTTCAATATACCTAAGAGGCAATAATTATTACTATTACTATTTTACCAATGCGGAATTAACTCAGAAAACTTGAGCAACTGCCCAAGGTCACATCACCACATAAGTGATAAAGCTGGGACTTGAACTAAAGTATGGTCAATTCCAAGGTCCCCTTTCTTTCCCACAGTGCTGCCCAGGGAACCAGGCCCAGACTAGTACGCTCTTATATTGACTCTGTAGGAATTTATTTTTTAAACATTGCAGCTTAAACCTTGTGATGTGTGTATACAAACTGACTCCCCTCTCACTCCTAGAGTGGTTAGTTAGCATCTGAAGTGCTCTAATCAGGAACCTGCACTCCAGAGCTTGGTTACATAAGCACTTCAAGCAACATCCAAATGTACACCTGAGGGCTTAATGTGCTTGAGGGATGCTAGAGATAATCTTTCATTGGTAAAATAAGTGATTTTCAAAACTTAGTGTTGACCAGGAAGATTACCTGCCCTGGCATGCACGAGGTGTTAAGAACCAGACCAGGCCAACTGCCAGACTCCTTGGAAGCAGGTTGTGACTGTTTTGTGCCTGCTTGACAATATATGTATATTTGGCAGGATCTGGCCCTAGCCATTTTTAACATCCCACCTGTAGGAGGTTATAGAAGAGAAGACAAATGGCCTCCACTCAGCTCTCATGTCTACTGCTAATACAAGAACCCAACAATTGACGAAAGAAAGGCCAAATTGGGCCGGGCGTGGTGGCTCACACTTGTAATCCTAGCTCTCTGGGAGGCCGAGACGGGCGGATTGTTTGAGCTCAGGAGTTTGAAACCAGCCTGAGCAAGAATGAGATCCCGTCTCTACTAAAATCAGAAAGAAATTAATTGGACAACTAAAAATATATAGAAAAAATTAGCCAGGCATGGTGGCACATGCCTGTAGTCCCAGCTGCTTGGAAGGCTGAGGCAGAAGGATTGCTTGAGTCCAGGAGTCTGAGGTTGCTGTGAGCTAG
>CAUYSK010114924.1:0-25165 GCA_963575035.1 Avahi laniger
GGGGTCTTCTCTGGTTCCATATGAAGCGTAAAATTAATTTTTCCACATCTATGAAGAATGATGTTGGTATTTTAATAGGGATTGCATTGAATCTGTAGATCACTTTGGGTAGTATAGACATTTTAACAATGTTGATTCTGCCGACCCACGACCATGGTATGGTTTTCTACCTGTTTATGTCCTCTGCTATTTCCTTCCTCAACGTTTCATAGTTCTCCCTGTAGAGGTCTTTTACTTCCTTAGTTAAATATATTCCTAGATACTTTATTTTCTTTGTTGCTATTGTGAAGGGAATTGAGTCTTTGATTTGGTTCTAGGTATGACTGCTGTTGGTGTATATAAAGCCTCTGATCTGTGTTTCTGTGTCTTTTGAAATGTCATATGGTTTTGTCCATTCGTTTTGTTAATATGGTGAGTTAGATTGGTTGATTTTTAAATACTATACCATCTTTATGTTCCTTGGGGGAAAACTGTGTTATCATTTTATATATCACTGGATTTAATTTGTCAATGTTAGATTAGGGATTTTTGGTCTATGTCATGAGGTATATTGGTCTATAAGTTCCTTATGATGCCTTTGTCAGGTTTTAATATCTGGATTATACTAACATTCTAAGATGATTTGAGAAGTATTTTCTTCTCCATTATCTAAAAGAGTTTGTGCAAGCGTAGTTTTATTTCCTCTCTGTATATTTGACAGGACTCACCAGTAAAGCTCTTGGGCCTGGAAATTCCTTGTGGGAAGGATTCAATAACAAAGTCAATTTCTTTAGTAGATATTGGACCAGTCTCTTTTCCAACTTGTGTCTGTCCTGGTTAAGTTGTCTTTTTCAAGGCATTTGCCCTCTTTATGTAAACAGTTGCAAGTGTTGGCATGGGCTTTCTAGTAATATTCTTCTGTTGTCCTTTTGATCTCTGTAGGATTTATAATAATGTCCTGTCTTTCATTTCTGATACTGATAATTTGGGAGTTTTTCCCTTTCTTCTTGATCAATCCTGCTAGGGATTTTTAAAGAGATTTATTGAGGTGTGCTTGGTATATAACAAACCGCACAGGTGTACAGTTTACGATTTGGTGAACTCTAACATTTGTGACACCGTCACCACATTGAGATAGCGAATATTTCCATCGCTCACAAAAGTTTACCGATGCCTCACGGCGATTCCTCTCTCCCTCCACCCCCGTTCCCAGGCAGCCATTGATTTGCTTTCTGTAACTCCAGGGGAGTTTGCATTTTCTAGAACTTTACATAGATCAATTTATGTAGTATGTACTGTATTGTTCGATCTGGCTTATTTTGCTTGCATAATGATTTTGAGATTCATCCATATAACTGCATGTATCACAAGTTCATTCTATTTTTATGGCTGAAGAGTATTATATTCTAAAGAAATGCCAGAATATGTTTCTTTGTTCACCTGGTGATGGACATCGGAGTTGTTTCCAGTTTCTGCCCGTTGCATGAAAACTACGTGGACATTCATGCGTAAGCCTGTGTGTGGGTAAATCTTTCATTTCTCTTGGGTAAATACCTGCCAGTAGAATGATCAGATCATATAGTAGGTTTTTGTTTAACTTATTTTTAGAAAAATTACCCAACTGTTTTCCAAAGCAGTCGTGTAATTCTGTGTTCTCATCGACAGTGTCTGAGAGTGGCAGTTGCTTCACGTCTTCTACAACATTTTATGGTCAGTTTAAAACATTTTCGCCATTCTAATGGGTGTGTAATGATACTATATTACAGCTTGAATTTGCAGTTACCTACCCATAGATGATGCTGAGCACATTTTCATGTGCTTATTTGACCTCTATCTGTGTTCTCCAGTGAAGTATTCGGTCACATCTTTAGGCCATTTTTAAGTTGGTTGTTTCTGTCCTAATGAATTGTAAAAGGTCTTCACATATTGTAGAAAAAAGTCCTTTATCAATTATGTATTGTGCAAATATTTTCTCCCAGATCGTGGGTTGCTTTTGCCTTTTCTTAACAGTTCCGGGGGGTTCTTTTTCTTCTTCTTTTAAAATTTAATTTAATTTTTAATTGACAAATAATAATAGTACCTATTTAGGAGGTACAATGTGATGTCATCATACACATATGCATGTGAAATGATTAAATCATGCTAATTAACATATCCACTGCCTCACATACATATCATTTCTTGGTGGCAAGAACATTTAAAATCTACTCTTTTAGCAATTTTGAAATGCAGAACACATCATTGTTAACTATAGTCACCACGCTGTGCAGCAGATCAGCAGAACTTATTCCTCCCGTCTAACGAAACTTTGTGTCCTTTGACCAACATCTCTCCTCTCCCATCCACCCCAGCCCCAGCCTCTGATGTCCACCATTCTACGCTCAGCTTCTACGAGCTCAACTTTTCTAGATTCCACATGTAAGTGAGGTCATGTGATATTTGTCTTTCTCTTAATAGTGTCTTTCAAAGAACAAAACTCTTTAATTTTGATAAAGTCCACTCAGCATAATTCTCTTATGATCCATTCAAGTTGTTGCCTAAATCAATTCTTCCTTCCTTTTTATGGCTGTTTAGTGTTCCCTGACATGGATGTACCACAGTTTGTCTCACCATTCACCCATCGAAGGGCATCTGGGTTGTTTCCTTTGCGGCTATTACAAAAAAAGGTTACTATGAACATTTGCATACAGTTTGTTTCATGAACATAAATTTCCATGTCTCTGGACTTAATGACAAATTGCGCAACTGCTGGTTCATGTTACATGTACAATCTCATAAGAAACTGCCAAACTGTTTTCCAGATTGGCTGTAACGCTTTATATTCCCACTATCAATGTGTGAGTGACCTAGTTTCTCTACATCCTCGTCAGTATTTGGCGTTATCACTATTTTTTATTTTAGCCATTCTGCTAGGTGTGTAGTAATATCTCACTATGATTTTAATTTGCATTTCCCTAGTGGCCACTAGTGTTAAATAACTTTACATGTGATTTGTTCTCTGTATAGCCTCTTGGGTGAAATGTCTGTGCCTATCTTTTGCCCATATTCTAATTGGATTGTTTGCTTTTTACTGTTTAGTTTTGAGAATTCTTTCTATGGGCTCTATACTAGCTTTGTGGTAGAACATGTGCTTTGCAAATGTTTTCTCATAGTTTGTAGCTTGTCTTTTTATTCTCTTAACAGGGCCTTTTGTAGAGCAAAACTTTAAAATGTTGCTAAGGTTCAATTTATCAATTTTTCTTTTATGGATCATGCTTTTGCTGTTAAATCTAAGACCCTTTTGCTAGCCCTAGATCCTGAAGATTTTCTCCCATGTGTTTTTCTAAAAGTTTATAGTTTTATGTTACATTTGTAATCTATTTTTAGTTAACTTTTGTATAAAGTGTAAGATTTAGGTGAATGTTCATTTTCTTGCCTACAGATGTTCAATTACTCCAGCACCATTTGTTGAAAACTTTTGTTTTCAGATGTTCGTAGTTTGCTGAGGGTTTTCATCATAAATGGCTGTTGAATTCTGTCCAGTACTTTTTCCTATTTTATTGACATGATTACATGACTTTTCTTCTTTCATACACTAATCTGGTGAATTACACTGATTTTTTTTTCCAATGTTGAACCAGCTTCGCATTTCTAGGATAACCCTCATTTGGTCATAACATATACCTTCTTCTATATTGCTGGGTTTGTTTTACTGCCATCGCATTGGGGATCTTTGTGTATATATTCATGAGGTATACTAGTCTTTAGTTTTCTTTTCTTCTGATGTCTTTGGTTTTGATGTCAGGGTAATGCTGGCCTCATAAAACTTCCAGTTAGGAAGTTTTATTCTCTCTTCTATTGTCTGGAATAGCTTGAGTATAATTGCTATTATTACTTCATCAAATGTTTGGTAGAATTTGCCTATGAAATTATCTGGGCCTGGAGTTTTGTTTGTTGGAAGGTCTTAAACCAAGAATTTAATTTCTTTAGTAGATATAGACATGTTCAGGTTATTGCTTTCTTCTTGAGTGAGTTTTAGTACTTTGTATCTTTCAATGGATCAGGCCATTTTATATAAATTGTTGATTTATTGGCAGAGTTGTTCATAGTATCCTTTATTATCCTTTTAATGTCTGTAGCATCTGTAGTGATATCTCCTCGTTCATTTCTGATATTTATAATTTGTGTCTTCTGTCTATTTGAGTCTGTCTGCCTAGAGAGTTACCAAATGTATTGATTTTTTT
Source organism: Avahi laniger (assembly GCA_963575035.1). Classification (NCBI taxonomy): domain Eukaryota; kingdom Metazoa; phylum Chordata; class Mammalia; order Primates; family Indriidae; genus Avahi; species Avahi laniger. The sequence continues at coordinate 4,203 of CAUYSK010114924.1, forward strand.
CCAAGAACTAACATTTGGTTTAATACGTTTTTCTATTTTTGATTATACTAATTTCTGCTTTTATCTTTATTATTTGTTTTCCTCTGTTTTTCTTGGATTTAATTTGCTCTTTTTCTAGTTTCTTAAAGTGGAATCTCAAGATTATTTGTTTGATACTTCCTCTTTGGTGTCTGGATTATTTAGAGGTGTGTTGTGTCATTTCCAAATATTTGTGGATTTCCCAGATATCTTTCTGTTGTTGATTTCTAGTTTAAGTCCATTATGGTCAGGGAATTTGCTTTGTATAATATTTAATTCTTTTAAGGTTGTTAATTTTTTAAAGGCAACTGCTGGGTAGGAATGAGGGAACTGCCTCAGCCAGGGGCCGCCCTGTAGGCAGCATGTTGCTTATGACGTGTTAGTTCTTCCAGTGATGCTGATGACACCTCCATGGGTGGTACAAGGAAGGGAGCATCTGAGGGAGCCTGGGGGTCCTCATTCACCCCCCTTGGGTGGGGGCACACAGCCCTCTCCACCCTCCCACAGGGCAGCTCAGGCTCCTCCTCTGGAAGCCGGTTCTGCCTGCAGGCTGGGGAGACACTCCCACAAGAGGGATCAGCTTTTCAGGGATTGCATGCAGGTGGCACATAATAAATATTATTGGATAAGGAAGCTGGCTTCAGACCATCAGAGCACTGGACCAAGCATGGCGGTGGATGCCACAGAAATTCATCCAACTTGTTAGGAGAAAGGGAGCATTTCAGTCATTAAAAAGAAGTCTGTAGCTATAAAGGTGGTGGAACTTCCCTGGTTACCCCAAAATTGACTTGCGGGGGGAAGGGGTCCCGGACAGCCCTGCATTTCTTACGCAGCCAATAGGAGCAGATCATTTCATCTGGAGACCACCTTGTGTTCTAACTGTGCTAACAGTAAACGTAAACCAGGTTTCTGAGCTTTTTAATTTGGGGTTTTTGCTTTCAATTTTGCTTTCCTAATTGCAGAATGCTCCCTGGACTGACCTCAAAAGTCCTCAGGACCACAGTGGGGACCAAAGCAAAAACGGTCCATTGGTTGGACATCAGTAAGGACCCATCACGTCCCGGTGGCATGCGGGCTTCTCACCTGCTGCATTCCAGCGCCCACCCCCACGTGCTACGGAGGGGCAGGCCTGGGTGCTGGGGGCCAGCCTGGGCACTGGGGGGCATGGGGCGGGTCTCGGGAAGGAGGCCTGTCCGCCGGCGTTGGCAGGGAGCTGAGCCCCCGTGGGTGGGCGGGAGCACTGCGAGCTACAGGCCATGCTTTCCGAGAGCTCGCATGATGAGCCGTACGTGTGAGTACACGTGCGTGGGGCCTGGTACTTTTCCAAGGGCTTTTCAATGTATTATCTTGTTGGAGGCTCATTTGAGGCAAGGACTCGAAGCAGACGGGAAAACAACTAATTTACTGAATCCTGAATGGAGAGGAAGCAGAATGCAGTGTGTGTTTTGCTGAATTTCAAACCAAAACAACCTTTTGTTAAAGAATAAACAAAAATGCTGAACACTAATTCCCCAGGGAACACAGTCTGAGCCGAGGCTTGGGGCAGAGCTCATGGCAGCAAATCCAACAAGCATCTATGGGGTGCGGGAGCTGCTGGGATCACAGGCGCTGCCGCAGGAGGCTGCTACAGGAAAGAGGGCGGCTTGGGGTCCTGCGCGCCTAAGCGAGGGTCCCTCGCTGGGAATGGTCTGGGGCAGCTTCAGTGGTTTCCTGGGGCATCACCGGCCCTGACTGCAGTGGCACGTAGAGTAATTAATCTGCAGGGGAGCTGGGGCGGGACTTTCTAAGATGACTGAGTGGCCTGCCAGCATTGCCCAACAGAAACAATTTCATTCCATTCCAGTCTCTTCTTTGAAGTAAGTCTATTGCCACCATTTTTGATGGCACAGAAGGGTGCAGCGACACAGGTTGGTATATAGGTGGCCTGGGGAGCGCTGGGAGGGAAGGAGAGTTGGAGGACACTCCAGCCCTCAGGGGTCCCCGTGGAAAGCACAGACCGTGGTGCACACGCACACTCATGCCACGGTCATGCACACAAACAGGGACATGCTCTGGGCTTGGAGTTTCTCCCTCTTGGTGAAGACTGATTTTCTGGAACCCACCTGGCAGCAGGGGACAGAGAGTGGATGGTGGGAAACAACCCCTTCTTGTCCCCAGGCTCGGGGATGTCGGCAACAGCTGGCCGTGTCCCGGTGGGTGCTGCGGAGCCAAGGTCTCCTGGCCGCCCGCCAGAGGTGGAGTCCACAGGGACCAATGCTCAGCCCCACTGGCACTCTCGGGAGCCAGGTGAGGATCCATTGCTTCACTAAACATCCATCACGGCCTGTCAGAGGCAGCTCTCCTGATGCGGTCACCTCGAGTGGGCCCAGGTCTTCTGAGGTCTGCACAGTGGCAGGGCGTTTGCAAATATCTCTGGGGCCAAAAGGCGACTCTCTCCTGGTTTCCCCACCTTTGCTGACACAGACAGTCCCAACATTCGGGAAGAGGCTCTCCTCTCAGTTCCGGGGACCTGAATCAGGGTCTCCCTACCGGGCTGCTGACCGCACCCCTCTCTCACCCAGCCCACTCCCACAGGCTGCAGGATGTGGACAGCTGGCCTCCTGCAACGCCATGGCCCCGTTGCAGCAGCTGAGGCCCCCAAGGATGGCCTGGTGGCTGAGTGGTCCAGGATTGGCATCCAGGAGTCGCAGCCAGGTTGTGACCAGAACAGGGGCAGTGGCCAGGACCTGGAGCTTGAATCTAGGGCTCCCTGCTCTAACACGGTGGCGAGAGTGGGTCCCCCTTTTCTCCCAGCTGCTCCCCAAGCCCCAGAGAAGCTCATCCCACCCCCGCACCCCTTTCCCCAGAGAGATTTTCATCCTTTCGTCCCTTGTCCCTGTCTTCAGGGTAACACAACCCCAGGTGGGCACTGGGATTCCAGACAGGGGGCTGTGTGGGTGGGGTCCTGACACTCCCTGCCTTCCCAGCACCCTTGGGCCGCACGTGTCTGTGGTGATGGCTGCAGCCACATTCACCTGGGAGCACTTCAGCAGCCTCTCCGCTGGGTGTGGCTCACCTGCTGGAGCAGCGGCTTGACACACACTTGCTGCCCTGCAGCGCTTACCGCAAACCAAGACCCAGTGGACCCGAGAGCGCCCACCTGCCCCCCCGCCCCCACCGGCCGGCCTGCGACCCTGTTGCCGGGGCTCTGGCGGGGCCAGGGGAAGCAGCCATTGCATCCTAAAGCCCTTTGGCCCTGGGGAAAGCAAGACCTCTGGCTCACCCTGCAGACCCCCGACGCCGGACACGCAGGCCAGACCCCGAGCCTGCAGCTGGTCCACAGCTGGGTCCTGGCCCTGAGGCCGCCTTTGTGCCCGCACAAGGAAGACTCAGTTCCTCCTGCTCCCTGACCCCGTATCCTGTGCCGCGTGGCACAGCCCCCTGGTGGGGGAAGCAGATGGTGCCAGCTGCCTTGGAGAAGGAGCCAGACCACCTCAGTGACCTCCGCCTCCTCTGGGTGTCTCGGAGGGACGTGGGCGAGGGCGGCCTACTGAAGCGCCATTAAGCCAGCCAGTGACCCGTGTGGGCTCCGGGCAGCCTGGCCGCGCCCCCTCTGCCCGGGAGCCGAGTCTCTTGCTGCCCGCAGTTGCTATTATTGTGTCGGGCCACGGTTTCCTCAGACAGGGCTGGGCCTTGGAGCCGGTTTTTGCCCTTTCAGGCCCAGCCAGGGCTGTGCACACAGCAGGCAGTTAATAAATATTAGCTTGGGATCAGGCCCAGAAAGAATCACCTTAATTTCCAGGGTTGTGGGCCCTGGGGGTGAGGAGGTCAGGGGCTCAGGGTACTGCCGGGCGCGGCTGCAGCAGACCTGCCACTGAGTCCTCGCCTGCTGTCCCCAGCAGAGGTGTGGCAGCCGCCCCCACCCGGTGCCTATGTCCTCTGAGCCCAGCCAGCGCCCTTGGGGCTGAGGACAAAAGGAGGTGGGGACAGGAACTTGTCACCCAAACTGGTGGGAGCAGGCTCCTGTGCTTCAGCTGGGACTGTGCCCGGGGGCTTCAGTGCTGAGGACACACACTTGGCCTCATACAACACACGGCCTGGGAGTCAGAACCGCCTTTCCTGCTGACTGTGGGATCATGGGAAGCCCTCAAAAACCAAGAAAACCAAGAGGGCCGAACAGGGCAGGCTAGGACCTGAGGGCTCCAGGGCTCTTGTCTGCAAAACAGGGTTGACCGGCTGCATCTCAAAGCAGGAGCCAGTTTGGGGGAAGGGGGAGGTGGCCCTGAGCCTGAGGCTCCAGGGCTCGTTTCTAAATCAGAGCATTGGAGAAAGAAGGAGACAGGCGAAGGTGTGGTGTGGCCACGTTTAATTCAGCCTCAAGTGAACTCGGAGGGGCCAGAATATGACCCCTCGTGCTCCATAAACTGGGGTCCCTGCCGTAAGTCACTTTGCCTTTCAAGGGGGCCGTGGCTGGATGTGTCAGTGACCCCGGCAGGGGCGGGGCAAGAGCCTGGGCTCTGTGCAGCGGCGTGGGTGCGCGTGCCGGACCTGGGCGAGGCCGGAGCCCCGGGAGGCAGCACAGCTGGGGCAGAAACAAGGCCCAGAACTTCCCGGCAACTCCCCGGCCCCTTCCCCCGGCCCCGGCCAAACAGTAAGCTGTCTTCTGGGACATAAGAACGAGCCATTTCCATCACCACCACAGTTACAAACAAAAAACAAACCAAAACCCATCTTAAGGGATAATCTTCAATTGCTTAAAATTAATCAGTGCAAAGTGAGGTAAAAGAGCCCTGTGTCACAGGGGCGGAGCGGAGGCCAGGCCGTCACACGAGCTTGCGTCTCTTCGAGTCCCTCCCCGTGTCCCCCTCCTGTGCGTCCACCTCACAGCCCAGCGGGGACACCAGGTTCAGCAGAGGGTCCTCGGAGGCACGGCCGAAGAGCGCCAGCAGGAGGGCCACACCGAAGCCCGTGGCTCGCTCGCCCTGTGGGCAAAGGGTGGGCGGGAACTCTGGGTGTGGGGCCTCTGTGTGGGAAGGGCCCCAGGATCCCCCCACCTGCCCCATGGCTCCTCCCTTCTCAGTAAGGGGGTCCTGGAGCAAAAGCTGGAGTGAGGGTCTTCCCTGTGTGCTCTGGCCCAGCCCCCACTCTCCTGGAGGGGAAGGGTGAGTCCCGGGGCCGGGGCCAGGACCGCAGGCACAGCTGCTCTGTTCCCAGGAAGGAGAACGGGAGGCCCAGGACCAGGGATACGGAATGCTTCTGGGGCGCTCCGCCGGCTCCAGGGCCAGGGAGGGGTCTGTGTGGACGGGACGGTGGGAGCAGCCTGGGCGGCCGGCAGGGCGGACTGCGGGAGGGTGGCCCTGACACTCACGGCGTGCACTGGGGCAGCGATGTCCAAGTGGACCCAGATCCCGGGCCAGTCGAAGCCAAGGTGTGAGGCGATGAAAAGGCCAGCGCAGGAGCTGGGACTATTGTCTCGGTCCTGGGGAGGCCGAGAGGACACACGGTGACCTTTCGCTCCACGAGGAGCACCCGCGGGGGCTGGTCTGCACTCTCACCCGTGCCCCATCACCCTCCGGCCACCCCTCCCTGGAGTCTGCAAGGAGCCAGGCCAAGGAGTTTGTTTCCACCCTAGGGCATTAGGAGCCAGCGAGGGGCCTGCTGGGGAGACCGAGGCAGACCCGTGGCTGTGAGGCAGGGTGGCCAGTCCTGGGAAGGGGTCTGTGCCCTGACACTGCTGCTTCTCAGGGCGCTCTGTCTCCCCAGGGGCCCTGTGCCCTGCTCCACCTGCGAGAGCACAGCTGCGGGCCCCAGACCTACCGCCACCGAGTTCTTCATGTCAGCCACCGCCGAGGTGAACTCGCTGAAGTGCAGCTCGGGGCAGTAGACCAGCGGGTGCACCAGGTCCCCGCACTTCCTGCCGGCCTTCACGCAGGCGGCCTCCCACTCGGCGCTGTTGGTGAGCACTGCGGCGTGGTACTTCCCTGTGGCGATGCCCTGGCCAGGCAGGGACCCAGGAAGCACCCCAAATGGGGAAGGCAGGAGAGAAACACAAAAGAGGGACAGAGAGGCAGACAGAAAAACAAGGAAAGCAAAAGAGAGCTGGTGAGAAACAAAGCGAGGAAGAAAGAGAACCACGTTCTCAAGTGCAGAGGACGGTTCCTGCTTCTGTGCCCCAGCTCCGGGCCCACTGGGCCACTGGTGCCCTCGATGGGCACAACAGATGGTCCTCACTGCCCCCTCAGCCAGTTATAAGAACCTGGGGACAGCAGTCCCCACCCCGCCTGCCTTCCCTACCCTGGGGACCAGAGGCATTCAAGCTCCCTGGGGCCACAGTCAGGGTGGCGTGTGGCAACACTCACCTGAGCCCCCGTCAGCGTGGCCATGTCCAGGATGATGTCGGCCCCCAGGTCCTTGCAGGCGTAGCACACGCCGTCTGCCAGCACCAGTCTGCCCTCAGCGTCCGTGTTGTTAATTTCCACCGTCCTGGGTGCACAGAGACCCCTGCTCAGAGATGCGGTCCCCTGCAACGCTGGAGTGAGTCCCTGTGGAACTGGGGAGTCCCATTCTAGAGCCGTCCGTCCCTGTGGCCCCCCAGCTCCAGCACACACTCCCCCTGCAGCAATGCCACACCAGGGGCAAGGGCTTTTGGGCCAAATCCCCGCCCTGCTCTCTTGAGCTGTGAGCTGGGGCAAGCTGCTTAGCTCCCCTTGGACTCAGTTTCCACATCTGTAAGGTGGGTGGCACGAACCAGGCTGGGCTGGCATTTGGCGCACTGTGCCTGGCCCTGGGTAAATGAGGAGGGGAGGTACCTACTCGGCACCAGGGTGTGGGGCAGGGAGGAGAGAGTGTCCTGTCCTAAGCCCCGGGGCCCCTATACCTTCACTGCCGCCCAACTTTGATTCTCAAGTGTGTCCTTCTGCCACTGAGAAGGAGCAGCCCAAGGCAGCCTCAACGGGGAGATGCAGGGAGGGTCCCCAAGCAGGAATTTGTGGGAGCAAGCCTTCAGACACCCAAAGAATGTCAGGCCTAAAGGCTGGAAAGGCTCGTCCCACTAATGCAGTATGGACTCTGATCTCCTGGGGCCAGGCGCCCCAAGGGAGCCCAGCACTGCATCCAAGGGCCAGGGTGATCCACTGTGAGGTCCCCTGCTACCAAAGCTCCCGGGAGCCCTCCCAGCAGTGCTGGGGTGAGCAGGGCATGGCGGGTCTGATTTTGGGGAGGAGAGGGCCAGCCTTACTTTCCTGAATACAGCAGGTGGATGTCATCGGGCCTCGTAGCGTTGGGTCCCACTGAGTTCTCAGCCAAGCAGAACACGGCATGGAGGTTGTCTCTGAAACCCTGAAAGGGGAAGCAGGCAGAAGCTCCAGGGACCCACGAGAGGTTCGGGGAAGGGAAGGACGTGCCAGGAGGGTAGCCAAAGATGGGGCTGGACAGTGCCTTGGGGACAGATTGGGAAGGGCAGGAGCCTGGGGAGGGTCCTGACGACCAGAGAGTTGCTGACACCCTAGCCCAGTACCACCCTGCTCCCAGCACACCCTGATGTCGACGGATGGCATATCCTCTCTGTCTAGAAAAGTTTTAAACATTTCATCGTGAAATGATTTCAAATGTGCAAAAAAAAAATTACAAAAGTAGCCACAAACAATTCCCAACACCCTTCACCAGGGAGTTATCACTGGCACATCTCCAGGTGCTGCCAGGTCCTACCTGCCCACTGATGGCAGGATCCCACGCGGGCCACACGCCACACTAGCTGTCGGGTCCCCTTAGTCTCTTTAGTCTGGACACTCGCACAGTCTGGCTTTGTCTTTTGTGACCTTGGCCCTTCCAGTGCTGGGTTTGTCTGGGGTTTCCCCATGGCTTTCAGGTTACGCACTTTTGGCGGGAACCCTGCAGAAGTGCCATGTACTTCCTGGTGCGTTGCAGCAGGTGCGTTGCATGGCTTTGTCCCTGCCCCAGCAATGGGCCCTGGAACGTGTTAAGGTGGGTCTGCCAGGTGTCTCCCCAGTGACGCTACTGGCGGTACTTTGCTTGGACGCGCTCTGGACCATCTAACCATCCTGTCTGCAGTCACACTTCCACGCTCCGGCTTTGGCACCGCTGACCATTCTTATCTCAAACAATTACCGGCCGTGGTGTTTGTCAAGTGATGATTTTCCTATGTTCTATTTTCTATTTCCATCACTATTTCTACATCCAGTAATTGGGATTCCGCTGTAAGAAACTGTTCTCCCCTTGTTTATTTATTCACTTAATGACTTATTCCTATCAGTATGGATGCACGTGTTCTGATTTTATTCTGTGGGTTACAATACACTGCTTATTTTGTGGCTCAAACTGAAGCACATTCCTTTTCTAGAGGCCGCACCGACACGGCAAAGCTAAACAGGACATCGTTGTGAACAGTGAAGCCTCAGGCTGGGGCTCTTGTGGGAAGGGGGTTTGTCTAGAGCAGGCGGGCAGGGGTCCTTAGCACCCCTCAGATCACAGGCTGCAGCCCCCAGACCTGATGACCAGAGGTGGGGGAGCCCTGAGACCCCACGGCTTCCAGCTCACGAGTCTGCGTTGACTGCCCCGTGGCTTCCTGTGAAAGGGAGTCTGAGCCCATGGAGGTGCTGAGGCAGCTGAGTCCTCATCTGCTGCTGGCTGTGTCCCTCGTTAGTCTCCAGCCAGCACGGGGATGAGAACACAGAGAACACGATCTCCTCCTCCAACATCCCCCACAGAGCTCTGCGGTGGATGGGCCACAACAGGTGCTCTTGGAAGCCCGTGGCTTTCGGGAGCCTGCAGCTCTTGGGCTGAGCGCACGGCCCCACCTGTGTGCTCGGCGTGACGGAACACTCGTCTGTGAGCCCTGGGAAGGCCCTTTCCAAACAAGGCACCGTGCAGGGCACAGCAAGGATGTTCCAGACAGTCTCAGCATCCTGCCCAAGTCATCTCGCCCCCTGCACCTCCAGTGTCCCCGTCGGCTGCGGTTACAGTGGGCCGGCGGAAGCCACGGTGCAGGTGGGGGGGGCAGACGGCACCCCTCCCTCCCCCCCAATTCTCTGCTCCTCTCTCAAAGGCGCGGTGCCGCTGGACACCCGACCAGTCTGAATTGGAAATTATTTGCCAGGACATTTTTGTTTTTCAATTTCAAGTTTACCCCAAGAAACAGGATTTCACAGGCAGTGCCTGCGTGGAAAGAATATCTTGTACTCAGCGCCACAACGAGCGCAGCCTCCTAAAAGCTGGCCTGGGAAGGCTGCGCCAGGAGGTAAAACCTCGGCTTGTGTGAGTCGGTGCACGCTCGTCATTTGTTTAATAAGTGCTCGTTATGGCCCCCGGATGTCTGGGCTCCGCGTGAACGTCCCCCAAGCCTCCGAGTGGTCACAGACGCTGGGCAAGGCGCTCTGGGGTGTCTGCCTAGGCAGGGGAGGGAGGAGGCCCAGTGTGCGGTAGAGAGAGGCCTGGCCTGGGGGTGGGGACGTCACCCTGGTGAGACCTTTCACTAGAGACAGCTTTGGGAGGAGGGTTGTGGGTGGAATACTCAGAACCACATGTGCTGCACGTGGGCTTACGCCTGCCACATGCCCTGTGGTTCTAGGCCAAGCTTCTTCATCGCACACTCACTCACCGGCCTGGGCCAAGCCAGGCCCCGAGCAGAGGGCATGGGTGGCCCCTGCCCATGGGGGAATAGGTGGAGTCTCACTCACCTGCTTGATGGCAGCTCTGAAGGCCCCCAAGACGGCTGCAGCGCCCCCGCAGTCCCGCTTCATCCCCGGCATGGTGGTCTGCAGGCGGCAAAGGGACCAGGACAGGGGTGAGCCCTGCAGGGGAAGCCCAGCTGCAGGCCCCGCCCCCCAGGGCCCAGCCCATCCCCAAGGGCTGCGCGGACACCCACAGGACTCAGGAAACTGACCGTGGGTGGAGTTCTCCAGAAGTGATGGGAAGTAATGGCCAGAGACAGTGGAGATCCCTTTTGTTTTAGTAGAGCTCTGGGGTTACCAAACAGCAGGCAGACGCCCAGAGCGGTGGAATCTGCCGTGGCCGGGCTCTTACCTGGCCACAGCACCCCATGCTCAGAGACTGGGCGCCTTGACCGGGTCGTGCGGCTGCCAGGTCAGCCTGGCGTCTGCCTGCGGGACTCCATCTACCTCTCTGCCCATTTGTGCGGAAGAAACTGAGATCCAAGGAACCTCTGAGGCCTGCTCAGGGTCACCTGGAAAGGCCGGTGCCAGGAAAGACTCCCCAGGGCTCTACTCCAGGCCTGGGCCCCTTCACGTTGCCTGCAAATGGCCTCTGCAGCCACATCCAAATCTCAGAGGCTTCTTAGTCCTCCCAGCGGCAGCATCTGGGGCGGCCACCCCTCAGCACAGCATAAGCCTCATCTCCAAACTGTGGCCACCTCCTGTTCTCCCACCTCCACCTGGGTAGAGGTCCCTGCCCAGCCTGCCAAGAGCTAATCTCTGCTTCCACCTCTGCCGCCTCCTGCGTCTCCTCTGGAAGGGCTCCCTCGCTCGCTCCACCCTCTCTGCACCACGCGATGCTCCTGCCGCCCTCCCGCAGGCCCTTCTGCCTTCCCTCACGCCACTGCCACAAGCCCACTGTGACCCTGTCCCACTGCAGACCTGCCCTGGCCACCAGACATGCATGGCACAAGGCCTAGCTTCCTCACCAACCGGCCCCAGCTCTCTCTGCTCCTTGTCGTGGCACTCAGGACGGCGAGGGCTGATGCGAACTCTTCCCAAATGTCACCGCCACTGGTGAGGACACCCCGTCACCCCCACGTCTCTGCCCTCCTGCCCTCGGTTCCCAAATCTTGCTTCAGACGGGTCCAAGGAGGGGCCACCAGAAATAGCCACATGCAGAGGTGCCCTCCTGCCGCAGATGGAAGTGCTACTTTCTATAAACTAGTTGAGAGGTTACACATTTTTACATTTTATAGGTTCCCAACTCTAATCGGCAAGTTCATATTTTAAATTAACAACAGGTCCACAGATGTAAAGGTTTGGGTTTGAAACTTACTGAGTGATTTTTGAAGCCTTATCATGTTACACAAGCCCTGAATTTTAGTGGAAAGTATTTTTACATATAAACTGAGCTGCTTTTATAATTAAGTCAAGTGAAAATGATCCATCTCTTCTGACCTAATGTTCGAGAAAGCACAGAACTGTTTAAATGGAAAAACAGGGCCTCAGATCTGGAGTCCAACAATGTGCACAACGGGCCGCTCTGAACGCCGGCCCTTGTAGTGGCCAGCTCCCAGCTGCAGGTGGCACGAGCGCCGGACTTGCAAATAGAGCTCCGCGCATTGTGCAAGGTTCCACCAGCCCGTACGTTGTTTCTGCTTTTATCAAAGAAACGATTTTCTCAGCAATATTAAGATGTTATCTCCTTTCCACTGGGTTGACACTAGCCCCCATGCTCGAGGCCTCCGCACCGGCGTGAACGAGGCGGCGCTGTGGTCGTTTCCACGCCTGCCAGGAAGACAAAACATGCCGACTTCACTTAAGAATTTCCTTGCTGAAGCAGTAACATCAACTTTAAAAAATCTCAACCCCTGAGTACAAGATGTTTGCGATATTCTGTGTGAGGACCTGGAAGGTGTTCCCAGGGCACCGCTGCTGCCTCTGCCAGGCCAGGGCGGCCAGCGCCCACGCTCAGATGGGATCGGGGTGGCTGTGAGCGCCAAGCTCCCTGGGCCAGTCTCACCAGCATTACTGGAAAGAACAACTGACAGACAGATCGTGGTTACTTGGACTTAGGTATCTGGCAGGAATTTCCTAGAAAAGGAACAAAGTGAGCTTCTCACTTCCAGAAAACAGCTGACATTACTTATTGCCAATGGCGTACGTTTGAGCTCTCAAGCAAAAATCAGAATTTTGGAAAACTTGTATCCACCATGCCAGCTTCCTCATACTCAATGACTTTTCTGATCAGACGAATGGTGATATCAGTGGAGATGATTGTTTGATATTATATAATGTGTCAAAATTTGGAGGTTTTGTGTAACTCTGTGAACCAATTTTTCCAAATGGTCCATGCAAGATATTACAAAATCGTGTGTTCCAAGTTCAGAATAGATCAGTGGATTTTACTGCACAAAAGTTCACTTATGTGGCTTTAGATTCCACATTATAAGCAACCTTTAAGAAATTTCCATCTGTCAAGTTTTGGCATAATATAATAGCAAAGAATGTTCATAGTTATCCAAAAAGAGTACTAACAGACTTCTTCCTGTTCCAACTATAAAATGTGCGAGGTCAGATTTTCTTGATACAGTTCAACTGAAACAACATGTCACGATAAACGCAGAATCAAACGCAGAATCAGACGACTAAATGCAGAATCAAACGCAAGATCCCAGCTATCTTCCATTAAGTCAGACGCTAATGGAATCTGCAAAAATGTACAATGCTACTCTCAATAATTTTCTTTTCATTTTGGAAAATATAGTTATTTTCATAAAATTATACTATTTATGGTAACATGCAATGGATTTATATTGCAGGTTGTAATTTAAATGAATTATAAATATGTTATAAATTTCTCAGTTTTAATTTCCAGTACAGTATCACTAGGTATCGCCCTATACGCAAAGCCTCTTTGGGATCGGTACTTGTCAAGTGTGTAAAGGGTGCTGAGTGAGGCCTTTGAGGCCTGCTAGTCCCAATTTGCCTTTGAAATCTTTGGAAATGGAGCTGTGACTCTTCCTGCAAAATTGGGAGTTTTGCTGACTCCATCGAGCTTGCTTTTTGGGAAGTGACAATTTCTATACGATTTGCTCCCGAGGCAGCCACTTGGGAGAATGCCTGCTGTGACGAAGTTTCGTGCTCTTGGGTGAGACTGTGAGCACTTCCGGGTGAGGACTGGGATCTGTCAATTGGTAGAGCCTCGGTGCCCACCCCCGTGCCTGGCACCAGCAACAGCTCAGGAAGGGCCTGCTGGTTCGTCCCAAGTTGATGTAGAACAGTTCCAATGAGAAACCATGGATAGTCTGCTGGTGCTGAGACACCTGGCCACCATTCTGTTTATCACGGGGTCTCTGCAGGCCAGTCTGACCCCAGGAGGAGGCTGGGGCTATTGTGTCATTTTCAGAAGGTGACTCGGTGCTCCCAGGAAACCCTGTGTCACGCTGGCCCTCCAACAAGCCAATGTCCAAAACAAGCATCTGACCCAAGGAGGAAAGAGTCCACGGCGCTGCCCGCCAGGGCTCGGCGGCCTCCACAGCAATAGCGGGTAGGAAAAGGAGCACGTTGTCTGTGGAGCAGTTGAACGGACTAAAAGTCAGTTTGCTCATTATAGACACCATGTGCCTGTGTCTCTAAACCGCAGTCCCCGCCCTCCTGGGCCACAGAGCAGTGCTGGTGAGCAAGCGAAGCTTCACCTGTTTTTACAGCTGCTCCCCATCGCTGATATCACCACCCGAGCTCCGCCTCCTGTCAGGTCCGCAGCAGCCTTTGATTCTCACAGGAGCGAACCCCACTGTAACCTGCATGTGCGAGGGACCTGGGTGGCGGCTCCTTATGGGAATCCAACGTCTGATGATCTGAGGTGGAGCTGAGGCGGTGATGCTAGTGCTGGGAACGGCTGCAAACACAGATTATCATTAGCAGAGAGGTTTGACTGCACGATAAATGTAATGCCCTTGAATCATCTCGAAACCATCCCCACACAACCATCTGTGGAAAAATTGTCTTCCAGGAAACCGGTCCCTGGCGCCAAAAACGTTGGGGACCTCTGCTCTAAACGATGTCGGTGCTAAAATATTCCTCTCTGGAAAAAATGCCGTTGGTTGAAGTTAAAACAATTGCTTTGGCTACTGTTGCATTTTAATCACACAAATGAAGGCTTTGAAATCACCTACCCTTATTCCTCACCCTTTCGAGCGACATCATTCTACATGGATGTCAACAATGGCTCATTACGCAGTTGCCCCGACACATGCAGACCCAGCTGCCCGCGTTCGTTCTGAGAGCAGTTCCGCCAGTTCAGAACCGTCCGGGCTGGCGCTGGTGTCGAGCTGCACGCTCCGAGCCTGTGACGTTACACGTTCCTGTGCTGAACGGTGGGCTCAAGCACAGCAGCACAGTGATATAAAGATGAGTCCCTGAGACCCTCACTCTACGCGAACCCTTGGAGTTACTGTGGTCGAACTGTTTCCACTCCACAGACATTTGAAGGCTGCAAGAATCGATCCCACAGAACTGAACATATGGTCAGTACTGCAATTTCTGGAATTTATTGTCAAATGGGATTTTTAGGAATCTCTGCCAAATAACCCTATGTTAAAAACCTTTCCTGAGTATTTGTGTATCAGTTGCTTCACATGATAGAAGCTCTTCGAAATAAAAAATAATAGACAGTGTTCTGGAATCAACTGTGAGTGAAGGCAAATGACAAATCTGGCTTCTCTGTCTACTGATCATAAATGTGTAAACGAGATCAGTTTTGATGACGTCACCGTCGAGTATGTAGAAGCCAAGATCCTGAAACAGAAAATTTAATGCCACAATCCACTACCACTATAGACCAACATGGAGACATAAGTATTTTTCTATTTAAAAAAATATATCCATGCTACTTAAAGTGTTAATCTATTACTGTTTTATTTGTACCGCAACATGTATCTTCTTTTTAATTTTTTTAGTGGCATGATCATGGTATGGAATTCAATAAAAGAGAATGTTTACTATTGGTGCTTTGTTGTTTTTTTTTTTTAAAGTCATTTATTATTATTAGTTTCATTCCCTGATTAGTCCAGAAAACAATTCTATTGTTTAGAAGAGGAGGGATGTTAAGAAAAAATGAACCTCCACTCCAGGTATTTAATAGTAGGTATGCTGGACATGAAAAAACAGCAGCGTGATCCCCACCCCAAGCAGCAGCTGATGTTGGGGTTCAACGTCAGGGAGGCGAGGGGGCGGCGGGGCCTGTGGCAGACTGGAGCCCGCAGGCTACAGCCCCGGGGCAGCCCGCTCAGCTCCAGTGAAATGCCGTCAGCTGAGAACCTAGGGCCAGTGCCGCCAGATCTCACCAGAAATCCAGTCTTTTATGAGATTTCTTCCTCTTTCTAAATGTTGGAAACTAATTCAAATTTTGAAAACACCATTTGGGCCAAAAGGACACACCAGTGAGCCACCGGGACAGAGGCGCCTGCTGTCCTCCCAGCAGTCCTGGGCATGCATGTCACTGTCCACTCCTTCCCAGGATGCCCCAGCCCAGGCCCGTGCACAGTGTGGGATACACAGATGGAGATGGTGCAGCGGACGGAGAGGCCATGCCGAGGTGGACAGACGCGGCTGCGACTGGCAGTCCCCAAGTGCTCATCCTCCTGGGATGGCGGGCGGAGAGCCACGCCACGGGAGAGGCTGCGAGGGCTGCCTCCGAGGGACATGGCCAGGTGACTTGCTTTGGTGCTGAGGCCCAATTGCTCCAGCTTTGGCCGGGGTCACATGTGGACCCCACGAAGCATTCTCTCCATGGAGACCTCGGGCAGATTCGGAGATGTGGGCACCCCCTCGCCCTTCTCTCCTCCAGACAAAGCCACTCCAGTTCTGAAACTCTGAACCTGCCTCCCCAGTCTGTCTTCCATGCCTTTAATCATTTCTGCGGCTTTTCTCTGGCCCCTGTGCAGATTTTGCGCTTCCAGACTCCTGTTTAAAGTGTGGGCACATATCGCTTCTCGGCCTTCTGGCTACGGTCAAGTGTAAAGTGTGGGCACAAAATCCAGGCATCCTACATGGAATGGTCTCCTTCCCAGGATGGGAACTGGCCCAGCTGAGAAGTCCCAGAGCCCTCGCTGCCTTCCAGAGGCACCTCTGAGAGAGCTGGCTGACGGCCTGGACCCCGCACCCTGGGACCTGCCCGTGCTCGCCCAGCGCCTCACCTTCCCTTTGATGCTGAGGCCCCCAGTGTCGTAGACGATGCCTTTGCCCACCCAGGCGATGGTCTGCGTGGCTCCATCTGGGGTGTGGCTGAGGACGGCCAGCGCTGGGGGGTGGAGGGCAGCTTTGCCAACTCCATAGATTCCTGTGGAAAGCGCAGGGAGAGCTGGTGAGGCCTGGGCTGAACCGAGCAGAGAACTCCCTGAAGGCCCCTGCAAACACCAGCTCCCAGCGCTGGCAGGCGGTACTTCTGGAGAGCCGCGCCGCCCCAGCCTCCTGCCCCCTGGCCAGTGTGGGATCAGGGAATGCAAATTAGTTCCAATGTCTAGGACTGCAAACGAATTCTATGCAAAATATTGGTAGGCAAGAAAACCCACTGAGGAAAAGAAAATACTGTATCATTTCCAGAAAGAACAGAACAGGATTGCAGAATGATGATCTCTGGATAAAGCTTCCAGGCCGCTCCAGCCCACGCTCATCCCCCTTCCCAAGCCTTTCACACACTCAGGACTGCACCGCCCTTCTCAAGCTTGTGCCCGCGTGTTTTGCACCGTTGTCTCACTTGTGAGTTTATAATGCCCATCTCTCAAGAAAACAGTGGACTACCTGGGGGCAGAGTTCATGCCTCAAGGTCCCCCAGTAACTGAGCTGAACAATCACAGCAACTGTGATGACAGCTAATAATGGCTGTCCAACAAACTCCTACTCATCCTGCACGACCCATTGCAAATGCCACCTCCTCTGTGAAGCTGTCTCTGACACAAGTGGCCACCTGTCACTCCATTTGTAAGTGGGATATGTGTCTGTGGTGGACATTGCTGAAATGGCTTCCCAGGACTCCCATCTCTGGGTGCCCGTGTCCTTGTGTAGTCCTGGCGTTTCACATCTAACCAAAAGAAAATGGTAGAAGTGATGAGACGCCACTTCCGAGATTAGGTTACAAAAGAGGGGAGTTTCCATCGTGCTCACTCTTTCTCACTCTTGCTCAGAGCCCTTGCCCAGAGGGTGGCCAGCTACCATGCTGGGAGTTGCCCTTGGAGAGGCCCCCACAACAAGGACCTGCAATCACCGGCCAACAGCCCATAGGGCCCTGCGACTGGCCAGCGGTCCCCGGTGAGCCTTCCAGGAAGTATGTTGCCGGCCCCAGGTGAGCCTTCAGATGACTGCAGTCCCTGCTGAGCACCTGACCGCGGCGGGCAGAGCCCCTGGCACTGTGAGATGGTACAAGTGTTGCTTTCCGCTGCTCCTTTCTGGGGTAACTTGTTCTGTAGCCACAGATAACCAGGACAGCCACCCTCCCTGTGCCAGTCTGAGTCACTTATCTGTCCCTCCAGCTCCCGGGCCCTGGGGGAGGGTGGTCTTGGGGAATTAGGGAAGGCCTCTCTGGGGAGGTGACATCTGAGCTGAGATGATCTGGATAATATGGTCCCCACCATAAGAATATCTTGGGGAAAGTATTCCAGATAGACCCATCTGAACGAAGGCCCTGACACAGACGTGAACTTGTGTACTCGAGGAACAGGAAGGCCCTGAGGGCTGGCCCAGGGACGAGGGCGTGCTACACGTGAGCAGGCTGGAGAGGCTTTGGGCAGGGGAAGGACTTGGATCTAGCAGCTTCCAGAATCCGCATCAGAATCTGGACTACTGCCCCTTTCTCCCTAGAGATGCTCTGCTTCCCAGGGTCTGGCTCGGGCTTGGACACAGGCTGATCCCGTCCCAGTCACCAGCAGGGGGAAGGTTAGGACGATGTGTCCCGTGGCCCGCCACCCAAGCGCCCCAGCAGCTCCCTGGGGCTGGGACCTGAGGGTGCAGCCCCACCCACCTCCAAATCCTCTCGCCTTCAGCTCCTCGTCCCGGATGATGGTCGGAACAATCCCCAGCTCTTTTCCAACTTTGTTAATCTCCTGGACGCGTTCATGGAAAAAACAACACCACAAGGACACGTGAAGACGCTTAAATCAAGGCGAGGCCTATGCGGCAGGAGAGGAGCTGTTTCAGGAGCCAGGAGCTTCGACACTCTCAGTGTCCCGCGTGATTAAACCCAGGAGAGCTGGCTCGCCATCCGCGCTCTCCAACTTCCTGCAGCTCGTGGCTGCAGTCCCGCTGAAGGGCCTCGAAGAGGGGGCCCTGTCCTCCCCACGCCCTTCCGGAGGCCTCTCGGAGTTGAGTGGACAGCACAGCTTCACTGGACATAGCCCTGGGTCCCTGTGCCAGGCCGGGGAGTGTGGACGGCCCCCAGGTTTCCTCTGGCTCTCCGTAGGGTCTGTGACACCCCCCATCCCGGCCCCACCCCTGGCATGACAGGGCCACGAACCTCGAGGAAGGTGTCTGTGTTCATCTCACTGCAGGGTGTATCCACGATGCGGGCCGCCAGCCGCACACCTTCTGTGGCATTCACTAAGCACTAGAAAAAAACAGAAGGCTATCGCTGGGGTCCTGGGATCAGGTGGGGAACCCAACTTGTCCATCCCCCAGGAACCCAAATGCATCAGAGGCACATGCCCCGCACAGGGGAGGCCACGGGGCTGCTGACAGAGCAGTGAGGGGCAGTGGGGAGAGGGAAGCAAGATTCTTGCCGCCCACTCCTCTCGCCTGCAGAAGCAAGTTCGACACGGCCACCCCACTGCACCTCCAGAATTACCGAGGAGCCCTGCAGCCTGAGGCTCTGCCCTCACATACTTGGGGTCCTTTCTAAGCCTCGTGTCCTACTCTTCCCCCATCCCCCCATGCCAGTCCGAGAGCGCGCTGGCCCACCTCTGGCCTCTGCACATCCTGCACCCTTCTCCTTCCGCCAAGATTCCGGCCAGCCTTTGCAGCACCCCTCAAAGGCCAGATCCCCCAGCAAGGTAACGGCACTCACATCCTGCGCCCTCGAACCTGCTGCCCTCCCGGACGCCTTCCCTCTGGGCCACTGGGGAGATGCCCTCCTCATGCAAGTCTGTCCCTGACACCATGAGGGCAGACGACTGAGTTCACTGTGTTCCTTGTGATCTGACACGGCTCTGCTTTGGGCGAGGGAGGGAGGGACACAGAGATGGGCCCTGCCCAGTGGCGCTTACATGACCCCAGCAGCTGGAAGGATGCAGGACCTGAAAACACGGACCACGCCGGGCTTGCGGGGTCTGAGCGCTGGCACTCGGCAGGCGGCTCAGAGAAGGGCGCACGCACAAAAGCAGTCGCCACACGTGCCCGGAAACGAGCTGCCCACTGCGCGACTCTGCGAGGGACGTCTGTTCACCTTTGTTTCAGCTCTGGCCCTGCAAGCTCTCTGCCGTGTCACTCTCCTCTGCCACACTTCTGCCCCCGGAGCCTTGCTCTCAGCAGTACCCGAGGGCACCTCCGCCCGACCTTGTTCCCCACTGCCCACCCCCAAGCCTCAGAGGCTGCAGAAGGCTGGCGGTGTGGCGGCCTCCCTCACTCACTGTAAGAGATGATATTAAAAAGAGGAAAGCAGCACAGGTGTCTCGGGGGTGCAGGACGACACTGAGTTTATCATCGCCGCTCTCGTCTTGTAATGTCAGGGAGGGCAGGCGCGGGTCGATACCGCCAGCCTGGCTGCCTCCCCCGCCCTATCTGATCTCGGCAAGAGCCTCTGCTTGTCCTGAGGTAATTAAACCCCAAAGCCTCAGAGGTAGAACCCTGGATCTTGACAGCTCAGATATGAAATGTGCAGTCCCTGCCGCCTGTCAGCGGGCTCGTCTTCTGCCTGAGAGGGTGCAAGGGGACGCGACAAGACTGTCTATGAAGAGTGTCGGTGATGTAAGACTGGACTCCAAGGAGGCCAGGTATCACCTCGATGACCCCAGGCCCCAGCGAGCTTGGAGCTGACATGAGAGCACTCACGTAAGAGGCAGGAGCCGGCTCCAGCACCCCCGCCACTGCAAAGCCACGCAGCGCATCACCAGAGGAGGGTCATGCGTTCGCTGTGTCCACATTTATGTGAGCACCCACTGTGCGCTAGGCACCATGCTAGACCCTGGGAATCCAAAGATGCCCAAGGGACTCAGGTCCAGCAGAGAATTACAACCACCTTCCAATTAAATGCTACGCCAAAGGACCAGGAGAGGTCACAGGACTCAGAGGGGACCAATCTGGGAGCTGGGGAGGCTCCCACAGTGATGAAGGGGGAGATAGGCTGCATAAGGGCCACGTGGGGTACCAGACCCTGGTGCGGTCAGGCTCCGAGGCAGCTGGGGAAAGAGCCGACGAGATATGAAATGTCCGTGGGGCTGGGCGTTCAGCCGGCCAGAGCGCTGGCACGTGGCAGGGCTGTGTCGGCCAAGAGTGCGGGGCCTCCCTGGGGAAGGAGTGTGGGCAGAAACCGACAGACAGCAGGCAGGGCTGGAGAAAAGAGGACCCTGGCAGGGGGAACCTGAGCAGGAATGAACTTGGCAAGTCCAAGGGACAGCAGTTAGTTCACTGCAGAAGGCAGTGCCATGAGGAGGGGAGGGGACAAGGGCTGCCAGATGGGATCTGGTGGCTGGAGGGCCTGGAACTCAGAGGGAACTCACTAGAGACAGAGGGGAGGCACAGTCGTCACTGTCCCACTGCAGGATGGAGTGGGTGAGTTCAGGGTGCTGGCAAGCCGCAAGGGACTGAGTGGCAGTGAGTGGCCAGGGAGAAGTGGGAAGAGGGATGGCAAATGTCTCAGTCCATTAGATAGGGCCCTTAAAAAAACAACGTCAGGAAGAGGGCAAAAACTAGGCTTTGGTGGGTTAAAAGGGAAAAGAGAATTAAGAAAGGCAAAGCAGGCCGGGCGCAGTGGCTCACGCCTGTAATCCTAGCACTCTGGGAGGCTAAGGTGGGCAGATCGTTCTGAGTTCAGGAGTTCGAGACCAGCCTGAGCAAGAGCGAGACCCCGACTCTACCAAAAATAGAAAAGAAATTAATTGGACAGCTAAAAATATATATAAAACAAGGTTAAATATTGATCAACTGATGAAAATGTTGGGAACAGAGGCTCACAGGAACCTAACCCTGTATTTCCTCCAGGAGCAATGGTTCATTATTCACTAATTCAGTGTTCACACATCTGTTTAGAACGTAATGACTGCAAATAATGACCATTGACTGTTTCAGTCTTGCTGGACTTGGGGA
>CAUYSK010114928.1:0-53676 GCA_963575035.1 Avahi laniger
TAGGATTTCTGGAAGTAGGGAACGGGAACTTTCATTTCTAACAAAGCTTCTCAAATGATTCTGTTGCAACTGAAGTCTGAGAACCACGCTGCCTCTAGCTTCTCAACACGTCCCTGCTGTGGCTTCTTTGTCCCCGTGCTAAATACACTCTCTGGTCCCTGCTCTCTCTCCCAGACCACTGTGTCCCAGAGAGAGATTCATGAGCATCTCTTGATTTTTCCTGTGTGAGGAGCATTGATTCCTCCACTTCCGGTAATAGGCCCCAGATTTTCCTCACCTTTTTCTACTCTTTTTTTTTTATTATTTCAGCATATTATGGGGGTACAGATGTTTAGGTTATGTATGTTGCCCTTGCCCCCTCCTCAAGTCTTAGCTTTTCCTACTCTCAATCATGTGACCAGACAGGGACCCACATCCTCACACCTTAGAGGTAGACATGTGACCAGGCCTAGCCAATCAGCACATTCCATCCCTCTGGCCCCCAGGATTGGCTCAGTGGTGGGCACATGACTAAGCTTATCCTATGAGACCCCACCTAGGAATTTTGTTGAAAAAAGAGAGAGAGCAACTCTTTTTTTGCTGGGATCGCTGGCAACAAGAATGAGGCAATTACTGGCGAGGATGCAGGGTCACCTTGCTTCCTTGTGGAGAGGTTCCACTTAAGAGCATCACCAACACTAGAGACAAGTAGAGTTAAGAAAGGAAAAGGGGTGAAATAAGGTCCTGTCGACTGGATTTTAATCCCTGGATTCAGACACACCTGCAGACAGACCTGCCTCAAGAGTGTCCAGTTCACTGAGACGGTTTATCGCCTTTTCTACCTCTGCCACTTTGACTTGGGTTTCTGGCACTTTCCACTTCAGAAAGAGCCCTGTTATGGAGAGAAACTGAAAATAACTGACCTCTTCTACATTCAACATTGGTCTGGTTCAGACTAAACACTGGGCGTTTGGTGCAGGGCAGGCCTGAGACCGAATGGTATTCAATAAAAGTATGTTGGGCGAGTGGTCCAGAAGCCCAGGAGTGTGGGTAATTCTTGGGTTAACTCCAAGAGTCTCAGACTAAGTCAAGGCCTGAAACGTTCTGTAAAATAGTTCTGAACATGTGCTGTATCAAGAACGAGTCTCCTTATGGGGACAGAATATTTGAACTAGGGTTTCCGGACAAACTCCAGACTGTGGTCGTTATACCCTTAGCCTGGATAACACACCCTCCCCAGAACTCCATAGCTTAGGGGTGGCCTGAAGCTATTCCGGACCTTCCAAATCATTATCATCACCCTGCTGTCTCAAGCCATCATGGCGCCTACTTGAATTCATGGCAAAGAAACAAGCTGGAGTCATGAGCGGTGGAAGGACAGCCCAGATATGGTTAGGAACGAGGATTTTGACGTCAGACAGAACCAACTCCAGGTCTTGACTGTGCAAAGTGCTAGCTGCCTGATCTAGACAAGTTGCTTAGAGATTTTGTTTATAACATGAAGATAATAATGGCCCCCCTGTGCATAGGTACCTGTGAGAATTAAATGAGATAAGATATGTAAAGTGCTTAGCATAATGTCTGGCCCACAGTGATTACCCAATTAACATTAGTTCCTCTTATTTTTGACCTCACTGTACGTCTTTGACATTTATGTTCCACTTTTACCACATGTTGATGTGTTTTATAAGTGTCTCCCCTCTCCTCCTTCAGCCCAGACTTTTAACAGCATGTCTGTTAACCAGCTATTGTTGGTTTTAGGTCTCTGGCCTTCAGTTTACTTATCTGAATGGAGGCAATATAGGGAGAAAGATCATTGTTGGACTAGATGCTCACTAATGTTTATACTCCTTCTAGTATTTCTTCTGTGATTCCAGCTATAAGTGCTTGTTAGCTAACTCGAAGTTCTTGGGAAAACATCTCAACTTCGTATTGCTTAATCATTATTTTCTTCAAGGTACTTTAAAGTATCCTCTTTTTTTCTGCATAAAGAATTGCAGGTGTGACTCTATATGTACGAATTTGGCGAAGAATCAGGATGTCGTCCACGGTACACTTTATCATTTTACTACAAATGTCATTGACTGGTAAAAATGTTCTTTTGAAGCTTCCAAACTAGAAGATAAATTGCATTTTTAAAATACCCAAAGATCCCCTCCAGTTTTCCTGTTTCTTTGATGCACGTAATTTTTTTTGACTTTAGCCCATTTCTCATCTTTTGGCAAATGACCAACTCACAGATTCCAAGCAATATTCAGAATGTATTCAGCTAAAACAAATCAAGTCCGACAGTTGTCACAGAAGCATTTAACCAAAATTACTTCAACATTTTAACAATGCTTGACGTTTTCAGGGATGTCTTTGAAGTACAGAGCTCGCAAAATATTTAGTGTTAACAGTTTTAGACAGGTGTTTTGCCAAAGACATGTAAAGATGTGTTGAGTGAAGATTATTATTTTGCAGTGAGTTTAGCCTCTGGAAAAATATTTATGTCTTAATTGGATGGAATTCCACCTGTCATTGTATCAAACACTTTGCTTATGGTCTGTTTTGCTTAGAGTCCAAGAAAAATGAAAGTATTTTAGTTTCAAGAATTAATGTGACATGTGTTTGGGCTTTGTGGAATCACTGTATTTGTTTGGTGATAATTATAAGATGGTGTTTTAGGAACTAAAACTAGAGTTTGCAATGAGAATACACAAAATTGTCTCTGAAAGGAAAGCTTAAGAAAGAAGAGAATGACAAAAATGTTGCAAAGGCCCTTTTATACCAAACCAAAGCTATAGAGCTGGAAAAAAAATCACTTAATTAAAACTCAAGTGGAATAAGACAATCAATCCATTTTCTAGAGGCTTCTATCCATTTTAGGAATCAGTTGTTTCATTGTCTGGCTCATAGTAGGGGTATGTGCCTACTATGTGGGTAGCTTCCTGCCTTTCTTTCTCTTGCTTTTCTTTGACGTCATCGTATTTCCCTGTACAAGATCTTTGGTTATTTACAACATGATTTCAATAAGGACCACTGAGGATAGAGAACAACTCTTCTGCTTTTGAGTCAATCTTTGGATCGGAGCAAGGATATTTCCCTCCCGTGCTCATGGAAGTTCTCCACGTGAGTGTGGCTGATGAAGAGTCCAGGCCTTGACTCATTGTCTGTGAGGAATGAGTTTGGTCTACACCTTACTGGGTTGAGGGAGGTAGTGTGTATACCTGACACCTTCTATTTAAGCCCCCCAGCCGTGTATTGACTGTGTCAGCTCTGGGTGGGTCTCGGCTTATTGTCACCTTAGAGATGGGGCCCTGCGGGGAGCAGTGATCATAGGTGAGGTGTTTGGAGTGGGGAACAAGAGCTTGTTTCTTGGAGGCACTTTCTGAACCTCTCACTGTGGGTGGTGGTTTTCAAAACCCTAAATACTCAGAGGTCCCGCCCAAGTCAAAAAGCAAAATCTCACTCTGATGAGGTGGGATCTAAGGAAACAGAGTGGAAGACAAACCCCAGGAGAGGGGTTGATTCTGAAACTCATCAGTCCTCACCACGGCGCCCATCCCAGCCTGCTCTGCTGTCCACAGCCCAGTCGCTCTCAGACTGTCAAGATCGTGAAACGGAGACATTGTCATTCGCCAGTCTCGTTGTGGGGCGCCAGGCTCTCCTCATGCTGAAAATACTTGAAGTGTGCTTGGGTTGGAAACAGAGGCTCCAGAGGGCCCTGAAGGAGGTGGAGGGGCTCTGAGTGACATGGGGCAGGTATCTATTCACGGGGGGCAAAGTCGAGCCATGGGCCTAGCGAGAGGGGCTGGGCAATCACGTGACTGTCCTGCATACTCCCGCCCCCAAGTCTTCATTACAGGCCCTGGCCTCGCACAGTGCTCGGAGAAGGCAGTGGCAGAGCCTCCCGTTCCTGCTAGCGTGGGAAGCAGCGGGTACAGCCACAGGTCCACGGACGTGGAGAAGCGACCTGAGCCAGGGCACTCGCCGGCTTCATGGCGCATTCACCACAGGCCATGGGACTGGTGAGCTGGACCTGGGGGCCAGGGCTCCCAGTGGACGGTGGTTGACACCGTTACCATCAGGATTCAGGCTGCGGAGCTGCTCCTGTGCCTCTTTTTATCAGGGAGTGAGCCCCCAACGTCTTCTTGGCTCGGGTGACGTTTGTCTCAATGTCCTTCCTTGTTCTCTGGTCTCTCGTGCTATGGAGTCTTTTATTGTCCCATATTTGTGGATTTTTACGACTTCACCCCCGGCACCTGTTTTGATCAAGATAACAGCTCAGCATTTGTTTTACCCAGTATTTGTGCCCCAGTCAGGCCTTGGTGCCCATTGCTAGAATCATTCGCAAATTGGCCACCCTGAGTCTGTAATCAGTGATCTTTTTACCCCCTCAAATAATAACATATTCTTTAGGTAAACCAAAATGATAACCCCTAATGTTGGTCAAATTTGTAATGTGCATGCCATACACATATCCTGAAACAAACTTCTACTCGACACCTATGGTTTTAACTTTCCAGTCTCTCCTCCCTGTGGACCTTGCCGTGGTATGAGGGAGGGAACAGAGGTGAACAAAGGCAAGGCTGGGACACCGAGGCCCACCCTGGCCTGCTTCTTCCTTCGAACGACCGTCACGACAGGTGAAAACGCGTTCGAGCGGAAGTGCAGAGGTTGAACCCAGACCTGGCTTAGCCACACTGCGCTCCACCTACACCCACAGTGTGGGGAGGTGTTGGATCATAGCGAAAGGGCAGAGTATGCAGAAAGACCAAAGCTCTGTGTCGGATCTTACCCATCTCTCCTCCCAGCTATGCAACCCGGACCTTGGGGAGAGACTTAATCCCTCTAGCTTCACTGTCTTCGTGTGTGACTTGGGAAATAAGAATCCCAAGCTCATGGGATCCTTATAGATAAAAGGCACAAAGCACACAGAGTGATCTGAATATTGACTGTAGTTATTGTTGTTATTGTCAGTCGGGAGAAGCAGAAGGTAATAGGAACTTCAGTGCAAGGTGGGCAATTCCACTCCCCAAGTGTGCGCTGGGCTCCTGCTGTAGGGAATGATGGGATGATAGACACCAAGAAGATACGGTGCCTGCCCTCGTGGAGCAACAGTAGTTTAGTTATGGGGATCACAGGATCAGAGAAAAAAATTGGTGTGCATTTTCTGACGGGTTCAGAGGTATTTATGGTGACAGGGTCACAAAATGCATATGGTGGACACCGTCACAGGGATGGGGTAGCCATCGCTGTCTGGGCGGTGGGCAGTGATGTCCCAAGCCCCTAACATGGCGCTGCCTGCCTCTCCAGCATCATCTCGCACCAGGCTCACTTTGACTCTCCGCCGCTCCCAAGTCCGTGGGCCCCCCGTTCTTCCTTGGACCTCAGGACTTTCTCGACCGCTAGCCCCTGACCCTGGACAACATGCTGCCTGCTTCAGTCAACCCTGCACTCCGCTCCCCTCCACGTCTCCTGGCTAATTTCCACGCAGTGCTCACATGGAACCTCAAAAATCCCTTCCCCACCTGCCCCTGCCAGCTGTCTCTATCTGCTTTTCATTTGCTCCCATTGTACCTATCTTTCTCCTTCAGTTATAATTATAGTTACTTAATATTTTTCATATTGCCCTGAAAAATATCATGTTTTTTTGTTTGTTTGTTTTGCTCTTTTCTGATCTCTGGCACCAAATACAGGGTCTAGTACATGGTGGATGCCCAGTGAATAGTTGCCAGATGACAGGACCAAGTTTAGGGGAGCTGAGGGTAAGGAGAGGTCATTCTAGATGGATACTCCTAAGAAAATCGTATTGATGTGGCAGTAGACACCTGTACCTTGAGAGGGGGGTAGCAGCTGGTGTTCCCTGTTGCAAGCAACAGAAACGGGCAGGAGCTCACTTTAGAAGGAAAGGAATCTATTGGAAACAATGTATCGGTGCAAGAATCCATGGAAATCTCGAGAATCAGGATTGAAAACTGGGAGTGAATCAAGGGAGAGCCAACAGCGAGGAACTCGGCCAAGGTCAGCCCAGAGAGCAACCTGGTTGGGACGGCCCCGTTGCATTGCTCTCTTGGACTCTTCCAGATCTTCCAGGATCTCTGCTGGATCCTCCCCTCGGCTGGCTGCTGGACTCCCAGCGTGGTTCCCTGCTGTTCTGCATCTTTGATTCATTCCTGCAACAATCCTGGCCCAGGTGGAGGCGTTTGACTGGGCACTCTGGGTCCACTGCCAAGAATTAGAACAGAAAATATCTTGCCCTTTTTCGCTTTCATTGTGGGTTGAATGACTTCTTCCCACAAGGGTTATAAGGCGAAAGATTCTCCCCAAACAGATAGCCTCTTTGCACACAGAGAAGATAACTTTAAAACACATAAACACAAATGGCGGTGCAGACAGCTGGGAGTTGGAAAGAAACATATGATGAGGAAAGGAATTCTTGCAGCACTAACAGCTTGAGGGAAGGCATGGGGGGAGAAAAGTGGAAAATAGTCCGGGATCGGAATGTGGGAGGGAATACACAGCAATAAGACTGGAAAGGTGCATTGGTTTCCTACAATCAAGGCCGCTGAATTCTAGCTGAGGAGTCCGGCCCGCCCACCTATTCTTCGGACCCTCACTATATAAGGAGAACCAGGGCATGGAGTGGTGGACATAAATTTAGAGCCTGTGGGAAAACCAACCTGTTTTTGTCTTGGCCTCTTCTTTCCCTTACAAGCTATTGCTTCAAAAGTTGAAAGACAGGCTGGAGCATAAAAGATGTCTATAAAACGAAGACAAGAGTTGAAAGAAGCTTTCTTTGCTTCGGGGGCTTTGGGCGGGAATTTCTGTTGGCTTGATACTTTTATGGACACAAAGACATTTCGGCGCCCATTGATTTCAGCCAATTTTGGAGAAATTCTCCAAGATGTGATACATTTACTGGCAGGGAAGGTAGGAAGCTTCTAGACTGGGCCCCTTTTCAGTGGACCCGGTGAAATGACTTTGAGTCCTTTTACAGAGGGAGTCAGATTTGGGTGGGTCACTTTCTGCTGCTGCGACCTGCAGGGAAGGGGGGCGTGTGCCATCGATGGCTATCAGCCCGGGGGCTTCTCATCCTCTGCCTACATGGCAGTCCTTTGTGCGCTCGGAGGAGAGAGCGCTTTGAGCACAGGGACAAGGTGTGGCTGATGGAGCCTGATAAAGCCCGCACAAAAAGCCCACTGTAGTGCTGAAAGGGTCTCCAATGTAGCTCTTTAATTTCCTCGCTTGGAAATGTTTCTCCTCCTTTCATCCCCAGCCTTTATCTTAACTCCTGATCGGAGCCAAGCGGCAGCCTTTCAAATTGAACAAATAGGCTCCTCTGCTTGTGACAAGATGTACCTCATTTTCTGGGCAAGCCTTCAGCAAGGTCACACCTTTTTAATTTATTTTCTGTAAGAAAAATCTAGTTGCTGGATAGAACAAGGGCCCGATCTCGCTAGAGGTCATTTCTCAAGCTAGTCATAAAGCAGAATGGGATTAGAGCCGTCTAATATCCTCGCTCTCACCTTCCTGCTCATCGTGGGCATTTAGGAAGGAACGGGAGCTTGTCTTGGTGGCGGAGATACTGGACGTGGGTTGTTCTGCCCTCTTAGTGTGCTCGGCCTTTTTTTTTCCCCCTTTGTATTTATTGGTATTGCAAACATTTCTTTTACTCTCTAAAATGTACCTACTTAAAATTCATAGTGAACTATCATCAATTCGTATGTGTTTAACACTTTCTAACATAAAGGAAGAGACAGAGGATAGCTTGCTATTCATTTAGGTGAGCTCTTCATTAATTTGTCTTGGCCAGTACCCCAATTTTAGAATTTTTCCCATAAAAATTGTTTAAAAGGTGCGGTGAATGATTTTACTCTGAAATAAAGGAAAAGACTTCATTCCATAAGTTTTAGTTCTTGCATAATTTACTAAAATATCCAGCCAGCTCCCTTTTCATTCCCTTAAATCTTTTTGATTTGTTTTGTATTAAGTAACTTTCTTTTTCTAATTATAAAAATAGTTACTATGTGCATCCATATATGTAAATATATAGAAAAATGTCTGGAAGGATATGCTAACCTATTCACCCTTGGGAGGGGAATAGGAACACAGGGAAAGAGGGGTTCCCTATATTAACCCATTACTTGAATATTTTACAATGATAATGTACTTATGTTAAAAATATTAAGGAAAAAATTTTTTAAATACTTTCCTTTTGCTAGAAAATTAAGAGCATGCTAGAAAGAAGAGCAAATGAATAAGAGTCAACCATAAGCTTACCTTCCAGGACAAATTATCAATGACATTTTGTATTTCTTCCCACACTGTAATCTTGTATATTTTATCTCACCCTCTCTTCCATCCACTGCATTATTTTGTGAGCATTTCTCCATTTTATTAAATATTCTGTTTAAAATGTGTACTCAGTGCCTGCTAGTATTCCATCATGTATGCATGCCTAATGCATTTAGACACTGTTAAAACTGCTTATTGTTTTTAATTTGTGGCTATAAATAAAGGAAACATTGTAATAAACATCTGGCTAGTTCTCTCTCTCTCTCTCTATGTGTGTATATATATATATATATATATATATATATATATACACACACACACACATTTGTATACACCTCAGATTATTTTCTTAGGCTGGAGAAAATTCCTAGAAGTATGGTTACTAGTTCAAAGTAGAGAACATATTTCAGACTATTGATTGATACATTTTGCCAAATTAAACTACAGGAAGAATACATCCATTTAATTTGCCATCAGCAGTATTTCAAAGTGTCTATTATAATTTTTCCCTTTTTGCTGACTTTTTAAATTTGATAGGAGGAAAAATAGTGATGCATTGTTTTAATTTGTATTTTTTAATTATTAGTGATGTTAAACATTTATCGTTAGTTTATTGGTTGTTGGAATTTTTTCTTCTGTGAATTGGCTGTTTGGATTTTTTTGACAATTTGTTTAAGAGGGTTTTTACTGATTTGTAAACATTCTTTATAGTTTAAAGATATTAACCCTTTGTATATAAGACATTTTGCATTCTACCTAATTTGACCTTTATCTTTTGTTTTTAATTATTTTTAAAAATATGATTATGTTTCTTCTATTTTTATGCATTCACACCTACCACTCAAGTCTTTCCTGGTATTTTCATTTGCATTTAAGCTTAGAAGCATCTTCTCCCCCCTGAAAACAGATAATTACTTAATATTCTGCTCAAGTATTTATCCTTTCATTTTTTGGGTATAATTTGTATTTATTCAGAATTTATTTTTGTATAAGATAGAAACCAAATTTTATTTTTGCAAATAGCTAACTGATTGTTCTAAAACTGCTTATTGCATTCATTTTCCCAAGGATTTGAAATTCTATAATCTGTGTCCTGTTTCACTGATCTCTGTCTATTTTTGTGTCAGTAACACAGTGGTTTAATAATTGCAATTTTATGTTTTCATATTTGTAAGTTCATTATTCTTTATTCTTTTTCACAATATCTTCGATAGTCTAGCAATTTGATTTTTCAGCTGAATTTTAAAATTTCCCAGTTATTTAATACTTACCAATAAGCACTTAGCCAATAAACTTTTTTATTGTGCAAATGAATAAATCAATTTGATTGGAATTGAATTAAATCTATAATTGGGAAGTATTGACATCATTGCAATATTAACTTTCTCATCCATGGACATGGTATGTCACTTCATTTATTTTTTAAAAATTGTGCTCCTCTATCATATTTATGGGCTTTTTTTGTCATATATTCCTTAAAATTTTCTTATTAAGTTTTTACCTCCATGTATTTCAAATTTATGTTTTTATGGAAATTAAATGGTAATTCACTTTTAAGATGAAATGTATCAAATTGTATTTAGAAAAATTTATTTTAAGAAAACTTAGTATTACTAGATAGAACTATAAGGTACTTCCTGATCACTCTCACTGTGGCCATGGGGAGTATACTTTGGAATAAGTTTTACGGAAGATAACTCCTCCATTCATTTGTTCACTTATTCTTTAACCAATCAGTCATTCAAGTTATCAATCAATAAATGTTTATTGAGTATCTGCTATGTGCTGGGCTGATGATACAGTGGTGATCAAAAGCAGACAGGGCTCCTTCCCTGAAGGATTTTATCCACTCTTGGGGAGACTTCCACAAATAAAAGTGAAAGTATAACTGTGATACCTCCTGTGGGAACTGAGTTTGTCAGAGAGGTCAGAGAAACTTTCCTTTGGAAATTAGGATGGGCTGAAGGGGAAATGGGTGTTACTAGAGTCTGCAGGGATGAGATGAACAATATGTTCCAGGCAGAAGGAACAGTAGACTTAAAGGCCCTGCGACAGGAGGCAGCATTATGCATTTGAGTGGCTGAGAGAAGGACAATGTGACTCAAGTGCAGACAGCAAAAGGAGGCCTTCAGGAAGGAGGCCAGGGAGGAGGCTGACCAAGCCCTCCAGGCCTGTGAGGCCATGCCAGGGATTTTGACCTTCATCCCAAGAAGAATGGGAAGAGCTTTAGGAACTCTTTTAAAAATAATTGATATTATTGTATTTGTGTCTCTAAATGATTGCTCTGGCTGCGATTACGGAGGAGAGTTTGAAAGAGGCAAGAAGAGACGGAAGTAGACAAAAGAGAAGGCTAGTGCAAGAGTTCAGGGGAGAAATGAAGGCAGCTTTGACAAGAGAAGCGCTAGTGGAGGAGGAGAGAAGTGGATGGATTTGAGAGATAGTTAAGATACACAGTTCTCAGGACTTATTGGGAGACCAGTCAAGGCGGGTTAGGGAGAAGGACGGACTCCCAGGGAGTGGCTTGAAGAACAGGAGAACTGATGGTGCCATTCACTGAAACGAGAGCATCAGAAGAGAGCCAGGTTTGGGGGAGAGATCCGTAGTTTTATACAGGACACGGGGATTTTGGATGCCTTTGCGACATCCAGCTGGACATATCCAAGTAGGCGGCTGGATATTTGGGTCTGAAGCTCCAGGGAGAGAATTCAGCTAGAAATCTACATTTATGAACCATCTAAAAATGGGCAGTAATTAAAGCTAGACATTGCCTTGACAGCAGGATGAAATGATCAAGAAAATATGCACAAGACCGAGCCTCATTGGCTGCACAGGGGACAGAGAGAGTGGCAGGAGTCACCAAAGCCAAGGCAAAAAAGTATCTTAATGATATTAATAGCTTCAGTCAATTGATTTTTGACAGGGGTACCAAGACCGTTCAGTGGGGAAAGAATTGTCTCTTCAACAATTGATGCTGGGACAGTTGGATATTTACCTGCAAAAGAGTTAAGTTGAACCCCTGCTTCAAACCATGTAGGAAAATTAACTCAAAACTGATCAACATCCTAAATATAAGAGCTAAAACCCTAAAAGTCTCAGAAGAAAGCACAGGAGGAAAACTTCATGAGCTTGAATTTGGCAATGGATTCTTAATACAATACCAAAACCACAAGAAACAACATAAATAGACTTCATCAAAGTTAAAAACTTTTGTACATCCAAGGACATAATCAAGAAAGTAAAAAGACAACCTACAGAATGGGAGAAAATATTGCAGACCGTATATTTAATACGGGTCTAATATCTAGACTATGTAAAGAACTCTTACAACCTCAAAAAGATAAGTGACTCAATTAAAAAATGGGCAAAGAACTTGATAGTATTTCTCCAGAAAAGATATACTAATGGCCGATAAGCATATGAAAAGATGTTCAACATCAAATTATAAAAATGAGTAATTAGTCATTAGTCATTAGGGAAATGCAAATCAAAATAACAATGAGATACAACATCACACCCACTGGAATGGTCACAGTGAAAAATCACAAGTGTTGGCAAGAATGCGGGGAAACCGGAACTCTCGTACATTGCTGGTAAGAATGTAAAATTGTTCAGCCCCTATGGAAAAGAAGCAGTCCCTCAAAACGTTAAACAGAAAATGATTATATGGCTCCACAATTTCATTTCTAGGTATATACCCAAAAGAGTTGGAATCAAGTATTCAAACAAGTCCATGTACACACACGTTCGTAGAAGCACTGTTCACAATAACTCAAAAAGTAAACAGCACAAATGCCCATCAACAGATGAATGAATAAACAAATTGTCCTCTATCCATACAGTGGAATAGTATTCAGCCCTAAAAAGGAGTGAAGTACTATTAATAATACATGCTACAATGTGGATGGACCTCCAAAACATTATGCTAAGTGAAAGAAGTAAGACACAAAAGGTTACATATTGTATGACTCCATTTATGTGAAATACTCAGAATAGAGAAATCCTTAAAGACAGAGCATGAATTGGTAGTTGCCAAGAGCTGGGCAGAGTGGGAAATTGGATGAACTCTTTAATGGGTAAAGCGTTTTACTCTGGACTGAGTGATGGGAAAATCTTTTGGAACAAGATATAGGTGGTCATCGTACAACATTGTCAATGTATTAAATGCCACTGAATCACTTTAAAATGTTAATTTTATGTTATGTGAATCTCATCTCAATGGATTTAGAAAAAGAAGAAGAAGAAAAGAAAGTGTCTCAAGGGGGAGGAGGTCGGCGTTTAGCATCAAACACTCCGGAGAGATCAAGAGAGACAAGTCCTGGAGAGATCCATGGCGTGTGATAACACGGAGGTCACTGGGGAGGGATGTCAACCTGTTACTTTGCTGGGACGATGGATGCAGAAATCAGTTTGCAGCCTGTTCATGAGGTATTTGGAGGTGAAGAAGTGAACACATTAGGTCCAGAGAGGTCTTTCAGTAAGTTTGTTCATGAAGGCGACGTAGAGAGGGAGATGGAAAACAGTGTGTCACGGGGGAGGGTTGTTAAGAGATGTTCAAGTCTGTCTGGAAAGGCGGATGTGCGAGAGGAAGGCTGCGTGCTTGCAAGGGGGTGTTTCCTGGGATGGTATTGGGGTACGAGTGGGATCCCCAGCCCTGATGACAAAGTTGGCCTTAGCTGAAAGAAGAAAGCTCTTCTATTGGGGAGGATGAACCATTATGGCCATACCTTCTGCAGTAATTTTTCAAAATGGGGGTCCCTTATTAGAGGCATGTTATGGGTTGTTTACAATATTACGTGGTGATTAGAAGAATGGCTTTGGAGTAAGGCCAATCTGAGTAGGGGTCCCAGAAGTCTCCTCTGAGTAAAGGCTGCATGACCCTAAGAAAATTGCCAACTCCTGTGATTTTCAGTTTTATTTTACTTACATATGGAGATCGCTTCTCTCTCATAGGGCAGAGAGGGGTTAAACATGATCATACCTGTTAGGTGAGTACGTATCCATCTCTGCTGCTAGACTGTGAAACCCTTGATGGCAGGGAATATGTCTTCCTCATTCCCGCCACAGGGCCCATAGTATGTGCTCACTGAATGTGGTTTAATGAAAAATGCCAAAGTGGGAAATATATATATGTGTAATTTTAAGAAACTACAAATGAATCACTGACTATTATTATTTAGAGGTTTATGTGGTAGGTAAATTTTGGTTGCAAATTACAGAACTGGACTCCAGCTAGTTAATATGAAAAAAAGAGACTTATTAGAGGAAGCCTTAAAAATTTCGTAAAAGTCAAGAGTTGGACCAGGCACTGGAACTACCTGGGGGGAACCAAGGAAGTTTGTTGTCTCATTGGCTTCTTATTCCTCCCTTCTTCTCTTCCTCCCTTAATCTTTCTCTCTCTCTCTTTCCTCATGTCTTTCTGCCTCACTCTCCTTATTCTCTGCATTCTAGATTTCTGTTTCTCATTCTGAACAGTGAAACATGACCAACAAAAGCTCCCAAATCTATACATGTTCAGTTTCCTGAGAAAGACCTTGGTTCCATTTCTAAAATCCCAGGGAAGGGCTCTGATTGGCCCAGATTGGGTCAGCTGCTCCAGCTTGGACCAATCATCTGTTACATTTTACTAAGATCGTGGTACCCACTAACAATGTGGATGGAGGTGGTGGAAGAGAGCCAGTTCCCAGAAACACATGTGAAACACAGGAGCCAGGCAAATACGTTTAGTTTCCTCTAGAAAGGTATCGTCCAGAACTTCTGAAGTTAGAAGAAAGAGGCTTATTTTCAAATATTCAAATCACATCAAGTCACTATTAGTGTGCTTTGCTTCAAGCACCCTTTGATCAGGCCCATGCCTTGGGACATTAGAGCTACTCGAGAGCCATCATTGATGATTACAGGATTCTGTCATTTTCAACACAAGCCCATGTGTGTGTAATAACTCCTGTGTTTGAAGCTTGGGTGCATTTGACGTAGCTCCATTGTAGCAGGATGGCCGTGAAACAGGGACATTACAATAGTCAGGCACCTAGTGGAAAATACTTCGTAATCAGGTAACAACGTAGTTTCTTGACTCATGCGTGGTCCACGTGGAGAGTGTCCCAAGATGACCACCGGGTGCTCAAAGGAAGCAAAACAGGTGCCTTGATGGTGTCCAACGATTTGAGTTAGGAACAGCGTTAGTGAACTATTAGTCCCTGAGAGCCCAAAGAGCAATAACTTTGACCATCAAGGGGTCCATTTTTCTTTCATAAAACGAAGTCCTGAGGAAGGCAGCCCATTGGTGACACAATAGTGATGTTCCTTCCCCGTACCCGTCTACCCTCCTCTGCCATCTCCGGCACGGGTGTCCGTCCTCAGGACGGCCTTAGCCACACAGGGTGGCCCCTGCTGGGCCACCTCTCACATCTTCTTTCTTAGAAAAGAAAGAAGAGGAAGGGGAGAGAGCAAAAGGGCCCCCGCCAACTGACTTAGCAAACTTTTTAAGGTGCTTTCTCAGAAACACCACTCCACAATGTCCTGTTGTTTCTAGAACGTAGTCATGAGCCTGCTCCTGTCAGCAAGGGGAGGCTGGGAGTGGAGTTTCCGACTGGCTGCCATGCCGGCTTTCTGCCAAATCGGGGTTCCATGGAAAAGAGGAGGAGACGAAGGGAGGACGAGCTGGCAGCTGGCAGAGTTTGTCTCACCAGCTGTGCTTTCTTTGCCATTTCTCAGTTTCCACGTTGATATCAATGATTCTCCCACAGCTACATGCTACTGTGTTCTCCTGCTTTGAGAATTAGCCATTTTCATGACTTCGTTTGTTTATTCATGTAACTAATGTTTATCGAGCCCCAACTATGGGCCACCACTGGAGATACGGCACTGAACGAAATGAAACGAACATCTCTCCCCTCGTGGAGCTTCGTTTTAGTGGGAGGAAAAGACAAAAATAAGAAAAAATAAATAAATAGTGTGCTTGATGGTCACGAGTGCTAAGGCCAAGAAACCAAGGCGGGGAAGTGGAATGTGAAGGATGTATTGGAGTGGTGGGGGTTGAAATTTTAGTTAAGGGAGCCAAAGAAGATCTCATTCATTCAGAAGGTAATTTTTGGAATCCAGGTATAAGGAAGTGATGGAGCTAAGTCCAGGAAGAGCATTCCCAGGAGCGGGAACTGCAAGTGCAAAGGCCCTGTGGTAGCAATGTCCATGGTGTCTCTGAAGAACAGTGAGGAGGCCAGTGTGCTTAAAGCAGATGGCAGGAGATGGGGCCAGAGGGCGAGCAGGGAGCTTGCATCACACAGGCCCCAGAAGCCACAGGAGGGACATCTGCTTTCATTCTTTTGCCTGTCTCCCCAGCTGGAATTTCTATCAACTGATAAAGCTTTCAAATTAAGTTTTATCTCACTCTGATGAAACAGTAGGTTTGTGGTCCGATTGGCAGCATTGGGTGAATATCCTGCTTCTCTCTCATCAGTGTTAGGCTTTAATAGCATTATAAGTCACGCCTTTAGCTATTATCCCCAATTACACACACACATGCACACACACACACACACACACACACAATGTCTGCAAATGCTTTTCATTTTTGCTATTTTAAAATACAGCATCGTTACCCACCAGCTGGCTGTGCTGGCGTACATTTTAAAATCCTCAATTCTTTCTAGAAATCGAGCAATATGGCCTGCTGCAGTCGACATGAATGGGTGAGATGCTGATGATGTGTTAGAAACATATCAAATGTGAAGACTTCATCAACAGAATCCTGACGGTGATCCTTACACAAAGGGGTTTCTTCCAGTGGGTTTAAAGATAGGAACCAACCCAGAGGCAGATGGAATTACTTAGAAGCAGTTAGGGAAAGATTTCAAAGTGCAAGCTGAAACACAAACCTGGATTAAACCTCACAAACGTGAAGGAACTTTCCTTACGAAGTTCGGTTTTCTATTTTTTTTTCTCTCTCTCCAAATCCCAGCCCCAAACTGTATGTCTCAGATGAATGGGAGCAAGGGTAATTAACTGAATAGAGCAGTCAAAGGAGAATTATGGGATATGGAAAGCATTTAAATATATGATTCATGGGTTTGGACAGATTGCAAACACGTGATAGATGCTCGGAAGAGGCCATGCGAGAGATCGTGCTGAGACCTCAGCTGGGAAATGACTAAAGCATGCACCAGAATCTTGGCAGTTCATGTAATTAAAAGACTAAATATTTTATAAAGATAAAGAAAATAAGATTTCACAGCACCATGTACTGTGCCAAAAGGGATTAAATAAACCAAAAGTGCATGCACCCTTTCTCCCTGGGCAGCAGCATTCTACTTCTTCCCTTTGGAAGCCTGGAAGGTTGCGGCGATGTGCTTACCTGATTACGGAGCAGGTTATTAGTGGCAACGATTAGAAAGCAAGTGGCAACCAGGTCCCTGACTATATGGCAGATGGAACCACTCTAAGAGCTGACATTCTAAAAGAAAAAAACCACCCAAACCTTCCCAGCACCTCCGGGGTACCAACAGGGGCCATACCCACAATGGGAAAGTTGAAACCATCAGATTTCTTAAAGAAAACAGAATATCTTTATTATCTCGGGGAAGGCCAAGATGTGTTAGACAGAACACAGAAAAAGAACTAACTGCAGAAGAGAATTTTATTGATAAATTGAACTTCATAAGATTCAAAACTCTTCTCATTGAAAGAAATTGCTGTGAAAGTAAAAAAAGCTAACCACGGACGGGGAGAAAATATTCGCACAAATATAGTCACATCCACAATATATAAAGAGTTACTATGAATCAATAATAGAAATAGAAACAATCTAATATTTTAAATGGGCCAAAGATTGGAGCTGGAACTTCATCAGAGAAGATATATGAGTGACCGAAATCAATATGGAAAGGCACTCACTGTTATTATTCATCAGGGAAATACAAATTAAAACCACAATGAGATTCCACAACGCCCATCGGAATGGCGAAACGTAAACACATCGGAGAGCTATTGCTCTCGTCACCCTAACCTCCAGGTCCAGCTGGTAGCCATGTCTTGGCTTCTTGATGTCTCTTGTCTCTTTGTTCGCACCGCGCCCTGAACTTCTCGCCAACTCCGCCTGGCACTCTCGCAACAGCTTCCTCGCCTGACTCCGGTCGCTCTGCCCCATTCTTCCCCACTCTTGCAAAGCTGGCCCAGTCCCTCCCTGTTTCCCATGATGTGGGAGCACCCCAAGCCTGCAGGGTGCAGGGCATCCTCCCTTAGCATCTGTGGCCCTCCGAAATCTCCACCCTTCTGGTCTCTCTTCAGGAACACCCCCGGTCCAGCCTTGACAAACTGCCTCCACAGATTACCAAACACACTGGCCTTGCATCTCTTTGTTTGTTTGTTTTCCAGGAGATCCTTCCAGCCCATCCCCATCACCCTCAGGATGAAGGCCAAACTCCTGGCCTCCAGGGCTCTGTGTGGCCCCACCTCTTCAGGTACATGCTTGGTCATTTCTCCATTACAGCATAGGCCTTGTTCCCTCCTGCCACAGGGACTTTGCACGTGCTATTCCCTTCGCCTGCAATACCCTACACCTTTCTTCATCTAATTGACTCCTTCTCAGACTTCTGATCTCTGCCCAGCTGTCAAGCAGGGAAGCTGTCCCTGTCCTCTCGACCCTTGCCCTCATCTGGGCTGACTCAGATTCCCCTGTTATTATCCTCATAGCAGCGCGAACCTTGCCTTTGCAGTGTTCATCGCGGCTGTCATTCTACACTTGTTTATTTTATAAACCCCTCTCTCCTTCTTTCTCTCCCTCTCGATTGTAGGCAGGGACAGTGTCTGTTTTCCCACCGTTATACCCGGAGCTTACCTGGTGCCGGCCCCCAGCAGGTGCTGCGTAAGCACGAATGGAGGGGCCAGACAGCCGGGTTATGTGCTCAGATCCTGGAGCCAGACTGCCTTGCTCCAGATCCCAGCACCACCGCTTACTAGCTGTGTGTCCTTCGGCAACTTACCCGACCTCTCAGTGCAGGCCAGGATTAGGACGTGGGAAGGTGCCAAGGATGCAAAAGGTAAGGAAGCACTCAGTCTAGAGCCTCACCCTCACCCTGGCCTTGTCTCTGTGCCTCAGTTTCCTCGTCACGGATAACAGCTGGGCCTGCCTCACGGACTTGTAAAGAGGAAATGGTTTCAAGGACGTGAGGCACGCAGACCAGCTCTGGGCACAGGGTAAGTGCCAGGTGAGCGTGTGCCACCCTCATTTGTCAAGGGACTCAAGGGCCATTTCATGACCTATTTCCCACCACTTTCTCCTCTGCAGCTCGGGTCTATCTCTGCCTCGCTTGCTTGCCACTGTCACCGTCCTCTTCCGAAAAGTAGCCTGGTGACAGTACCTGGGTGTACGGTCCTCACAGCAGTCTGCACATCTGCCGCCCTCTCTGCGAGACAAGAGCTCTTTGAGGACGTGGGAGTCTGAGTACCTCCTGCCCCAGCCCAGGTCCCAGCACGACTTGTCCTCCCCGAAAACTAGAGCGAGTGGACCGAATGTCTGTGCGCCTCTCTTGTTCAAGGCCGGGTCCGAGAGACCCTCCATGGAGTTCCGGGGGTGCGTGTAATGCCGCCTCCCTGTTTAAGCTTCAGGATCTGACACCGGTGTCAGGGGACCGGGAGGAGAGGTGCAAATCCAAGCAGCATCGTGTCCGGATCCGGGAAACCCCGGTTCCCTGGCAAGATGAGTCTGCAGCCTGTGGGAGGGCAGAAACACTCGGAGAAGTAGGTACCTCCGGAGGGGAGAGTTTTGTTTCTGTTTTTTGGTTTTTTTTGTACTGATGGGACGTTTATACACATAAATGGTGCATAAGTTCATCTAGACAGCTAACCTGCTTCATTGATTTATTTTTTTTGGTGGCTTAGAACTATGCAGAAAACGTTGCACATGACCGTCCCCTGATTGGTAAACAGGCCTCTTTTCCTTTTTGTTTTCCTGTTTGTCACTCCTGGTCTGGGTCCCATTCCCTGCCATCACCCCCGCACACGGGGAACACTAGGGGTCCCCGTGCCGGCTCCCTTCCACGGGCCCGAAGGAGAGCAGGACCCTGGGTTCTGTCCCTCCCTAAGCCGGCTACCCTCGTGCTCAAATCCCACGAACCCAGCCCTGGTCAAACTTCTCACAGAACCATGTGATTGGTCATGAGGTGGCCACAGTCGGGGAAAACAGATTTTCCACGCCTGGGGATGCATGCCCCGACTCGTGCCCTGCGAGCGGTCCGTGGCCTTTAGAAGTGCAGAACAGTGCGCGTCTTTGTTTCGTGGAGGCTGAGTCCATCAGAAGACCCCGCTCTGGGGCTGCTGGCGGGGTGACTCATGCCCAAACGCTGTCTATTTCCAGCCTTGTGGGAAACTGGGAAACTTAATTATGTTTTTGCACAGTCAGTCTCTAGGTTTTCTCTCACTTCGTCTCCTCCATGCCTTCTCTCTACTCTAGGAGAAACTGAAGATAAGAAGCAGGCCAGCGTTCTCCCTGAGTCTACGAAGGAAACTGCTTCCAAAGGATTCTAACTCATCTAGCAACCCCGGGCCCGGTGCGACGCGAGGTACCACCGTCTCTTCAGCTGTACACACCGATTCTTCCTGACTTCTCCATCTGCCTGCTTCCATCTGGCGCTGCGAGGGGAGACAGTAAAGCAGTCCAGAACATTATCGGTCACCTGGAGAGGAGTTAAGAACATTCTAGAATGACATGAAATGAATGCAACATCAAATGCTGCAGGGTGTGTTGCTTCCAGTTAAGTTGCAAAGGCTTCTGTTGCAATTATGATTTTGTTCGAATCAATACTTACGACGCCTGGACACAGAGGCAGGAAGGCGGCACACGGCGTGCGGTGCAGAGCACCTTGCCGATGAATATGCAAGAGCATCTCTGCCACCGAATCCATTGCTCCCACGAAGTCAGCGTGAATACGTGAGGGCGCCACAACGCCCGCCGCATGTATATTGGCAATTTGTCAGTGCGCTAGCAACGGGAATCGAATTCCAAAGCGCAGGGTGTTCGGCTGGCGTCATTTTTCAGTATACTAATCCAGGAAATTGCTGAATCTGGTTAATGCTTTGGAATTAACATCGCACACGTTTCCCTGAATAAACCGCAAGGGGCCCTGGAAGCTTCCTCCCCACCCTTCCCCAGTCTGGGGCTTCCCCGCAGTCTTAGCTTTCTCTCCGAGGTCTGGCCTGGTTTGGTGGGCATCTTTTGTTTCTTTCATCTGTTCACCCAGCTGACAATCATCTCAATTTTCCTCCAGGGTTAACTGCTCCTCTCATATTCTCAGCCAAAGTAATTTGGGTGTTGTGATCTCCACCCCCAGCCTGTGTTTTGATCTGGCCAATCAGATAATCACATTCCTCTGGTCACAATTATTGATTCAAAGACGAGCATGTGACTCAATTTGGGCCAAAGAGAGTCAGGCATAGAAATTTTGTGTAAGTTCTTGAGGAAGAGAAGTTCTCTCTTTCTGTGGGACTTGGTGCTGTGCAGAAGTCTGGAGTTAACAGGGGCCCCTACAAAAAAAAAACCTGCCTGAGAGTAAAGCCAACTCAGAGGGAAGCAAAATCAAGAGGTGGCAAGAAACTGAATCCTAATGATATTGTTTGAGCCCCTGGATCAAGCCATGCCTGAAGGCAGCAGACATCTTAATTTTGTAATTATAAGAATACATTTTGTTAAGCAGTTCGAGTTGTGTTTTCTGTCATTCACAACTGATAAACTCTTAACTGATATGCCCTAAATCCCAAGAACCAATCCATTCTGTATTCTTTCCAGTGTCTACGTTAGATAAATTAGTGAATTTAAATGGCTCCTTAAACAAAAATAAATAATTATTCTAAAAGGAGAATGGGATTTTGGTGTAAGCAGAGGGCATTGGGTCTGTCATCAGCATCCCCGAAGTTAGTGTCACTCGCCTGTGGCCTCCAAGCGCCTTCCCCATTGCTCCACTCCACGTAGCACTGAAGCATCGTACTTCCTCACTAGACCCCGGTCTCAGCCATCTCTGGGTTCCACTACTAGGGCACTGCCTGGAACAGAGGAGATGCTTGATGTGTGGCTTTGGGGAAAGCACTTAGCTTCCCTGGGCCTCTCCCTGCCCATCTGTAAAATGAGCCTCTTAGTGGAGACGTTCACTAAGCCTCTTCCATGGCATGTGCTCTCTCTGTATCCCGCAGAGACCATGACCCACAGGCAGCTCTATGGCAAGTGGGGAAGAGACCAACATGGCACAACTAATAAAGCCACCTCCTGTTTACGTAGCTTAGAAGGTGCTAAAACTCGAACTCGGGGCTTTGGATCCCACTCCAGCGCTACCTCCATTTCCAGTAACGTCAGTGAGAAAGGAAGACTCGCTTTTACCAACATCCTATTGAATTCCTTTCGGTAAGGACGCTACTCTTTGGCTTCCTATTCTAGCCTATGTGTCTGGCAGTTTGTGTTATTTCTGCAAGGGTCGTTTTGGGGGCATGGGGAAGACTTACTCTGAAATGCTGTGTGTTCTTGAAACGTCTTAGTTCTCTCGGCCACAAAGCAGCTCAGAGACGCCTGTGCTGTGCATGCCAATCTCTGGAGCAAAACGGGGGGCCGAGTCTCGTGTCAGGGCGACCATCACAATCACAGCAAGCAACCGCTTTGCCACTTTGCTGTCTGTGCAGCCTCGGGTTTCAGCTCCGAGCTATCAGAGACCCTGTCGCCCCCAGTGCCATCTCGCCAACGCACCGGGTTCAAAACGGCACCACGCGGCGAGCTCTAAGGTCGCGTCTCTGCTGTCGTAGCAGATGTAACGCTTGTCAAATAGCGTGCGTGCCCCCTCAGTATCTCCCTGCAGCCTGAAAGGACAGGTTAAGGGCTGATCACTCTCTGAAGGAAGATATTTTGTCTGCTAAATGGTTTTCGCCGAAACAATCAAAGCTGCATGCTCTGCTCCCCGGCGTGGGCAGGGAGGCGGCGGAGAAAGGGCTGGGGTTTATATTCAATCTAACTTAGGTTAGAGCTCCTTGTAGGCAAAAATGGGGTTCTAGAAATGACTACGAAGGTTGCAATTTTAATGCATAAGGGAGCAGCGGGCTGTGCAGCCGGTGGGGCGGGGCCACACGGAGCTCAGCACCGAGTGACATCAGTCCTTTCCACATGTCTGCATTCGGCAACTGCCACCAACTCCTACTGCCCCGGGTGTGGTCAGTATCACCTTCCCAATTCAGAGTAAGTCCCATGGAGACAGAGAATTTGGGACTGTTTGTTGACTGCCATTTCCCCAGTGTCCAGAGCATGTAGTAGACGCCCACACATTTTCGTGGAAGGAAAGAATGACTCCGCGGACAGGTACAAGACTCCTTTGGGTGTTTATAGTACTGGGAGTGAAAAATGTGACCCGTAAAAAGAAATTATTGAACACCTCAAGAGAAAAATATTAATATAATCCTTCTGTGATGTGTGATGATAGCCCCAGTTTTATGCATAGATCCAAAACTTTAAACTCTGCCATCCTGGCTATGTGACAAGTTCACGTGCTTAAACAACAGGACCGTGAAATGACCAGCCCGGCTCTGTTGGACACACCCAACCATCCAGTGGCCCACGGCTGGGTCCCTGCAGCTCACACACCAGCGTTACATTTAAAATATAATTAACTTAGTTGCCGATGTTTAAAAACTGAGAGATTTTACATGAAAATGTGAATTTCTGGCTTCCCTTCAATAATGAAAAGGCACCCCCTTTCCTGCAGAGCGACAGCTGGCTGGGGCTC
The DNA here is from genome assembly GCA_963575035.1 of Avahi laniger. Classification (NCBI taxonomy): domain Eukaryota; kingdom Metazoa; phylum Chordata; class Mammalia; order Primates; family Indriidae; genus Avahi; species Avahi laniger. Next base: position 23,007 of record CAUYSK010114928.1, read on the forward strand.
AGGAGCCGATGGTCCCCTGCAATGAGGCCTGTGACCTTCGGTTTGCTCGAGTCCTCACCTAGCTCGCTTCACCTACCCTCATAACCCACCTGCCCCTCGAGATTTTCGAGTTTGCTCACGGGAGACCTAGGGTGTCATGTAAGGAGAAGAGGTCTGTTAAAATCTGTCCACATGAGTTTGGAATATCAGACAGTCCAGAAAAATACATATCCTTAAGGACCTTGATCACTTGTGAAAAAGACAAAACAAACATTTTGTTGAGGATCAGGAAAACAAAGAAGCACGATTTCAGGTACAAATGACATTAAATTTTCAAATCAGTGAGACCAAGCCTGAACACTTTAATGTGAACCTATGGCACAAAATTTGGGGACAAATCTTCCTCAGAACACCTTGAGGTCGCAGCCAATGTTAACTTCCAGGCGGTATTTTAATGGCAAAGAAGTCGATCTGTATCAGAAACAGATGCCTTCTCAAACTTTGACTTGAATGTATTTTTAAAAATATGTTGAATGCCATTTTTGTTATTTTTGTGTAAGAATTTGATCTTGCCAGCTGTGGTTTTACTCACCATATTTTTTTTTTTCTCCCTGCCCTGGGCACTGTAACCTCGGTCACTGGCAGAGGACCTGCCATGCAGGATTCAGGGTCAGGTAGAAGAGTTCAGACCAAAGGGGCTGCAGAAATTCAGCAGAAGTTTTTGATTGAAGAGGGCTAGAGTTTAAGAGGAGGCTTGAAGGAGCACGGAAGCTTGGTTCTGAACTGCCAGGAAGACCCAGGATTGCACGAGCAGGGAGGACAGCAGGGAGGAGAGGGAGGAGCCAGGTGTTGGCACCGCACCTGGCAGGCCCGTGGAAACAGTGCCATCTGTGGTTAAGGCCCCACACCTTGGAATCAGACTGTCTGCATTCAGCCTGCACTTTGCCACTGGCTGTGTTACCTTGTGCAAATTACTTAACTTCACTGAGCATCAATTTCCTTACGTGAAAGATGGTTCCTACCCTGCAGGTGGTTGCAAGAGTTCCGTGAGTCTAAATGCATGCACTACACTTAAAAGAGTGTACGGAACACCGTAAGTGCTCTATAAGTGCTTGCAGCCCTCGCCGGGGCCTCCCGTGCTGGGAGGCAGGGAGGACAGATTGTCCTGTGAGCAGCTGGAGAATGAAACTTCATAGTCATCTAGAACCCCAGGAGCTGCTCCTACCTCTGCGCTGCAGATAGGACCTTGATATTGCTTTGCTACAGGGGACAGTCAGTCACTTTCCAGAAGATAAGGACCTAGCCTTAGGGTCTTTCGTGCCTACCATGGGGTGAATACTTGGTACACATAACTCACTCACCAAATATTTGCTGTTTGATTCGCCCGAAAGACTCCCATCCTATCCTAGATGGATTAGAGCAAATTTTTGGAGAGAATGCAGAAATCCCAATTCTTGGGTAAAACTTTCCAGTGTTTTTTAAAACATAAACTTCGTATGGGTCAAGTACAACACGCCAGCAGGCTGCATCCAGGCAGTGAACTGGTGGTTTGCAACCTTCAGGCTAGATTTTTGGAGCAGATGCGGTGGATGTCCCCAGACCTTATCACTTCAGGGCAATCAGGGGAGCCCAGCACCTGCGTCCCTTTGCCTGGGGTCTTGCTCAGGCTGCGGCCCCGCCTAGGCTCACACACAGAGAACTGGCCCTCTTTGCAAGCAGCCACGCTAATGGCTGATGGGAGCTGGTGGATAAATACCCCAGCTCCCTCGCCTCTCAGACGGGCTCCCTCTGAGAAGCTGCATGTTCTACGCTGGCTCGCAGCGTTCCCTGGTAGTATGGAGCCCCAGTTTGATTTTCTTGATAACATACCCTTCACTGGTTACTCTCTTTTCCCCATTTCACGCCTCCATTCTGCTAACCTACCTTCTGGGACCACTTCGCTCCCACTTGCACCCTTGTCTTGGGGTCTACTTCTTGCAAAGCCAAAGTAATTCTCTTGGGCATGTGTCACTTGGGAGCACTGGGTCTTCCAGAGTATCTAGTAGGTGGTATCAATGAGCCGAGCATTGCAAAATGGGATGGATTTAGATCCCAACCACCTCTTTGGTGCCAAAATAAGCTTTCACGATCAGTTTACGCTTTTAGACAATCCCTTGTAATTTTGGAGAGTGGGGGTGGAGGGTGGAGAACCTTTTGATTCCGGTGCATTCATTTGCATTTAAATTTGAAGTTAAGGCTTTTAGAAACTTTTAATTTCTATTTAATTATAAGCATTTCACTGCAGGGTATCTATCTGATTTAAAAGAATAATTAAAATTAAGTATAGCTGCAGTGATTCGCTACAGTGTATGGCTGGCCCTCAGGACGTTAAGCAATAGCAAATTATTTGTGGCTGGAGGTCCTCTATATGCAAATTCCCGCAAGAATAGAATTTGGTGCTAGGGAAATGCAAATCATGAAAATCACATTGCAGGTTTGAACACCAGTGCCTAATAAATGCTTTAGTTGTTACCATCACTTCTCTTAATATCCTCAATTAAATGATTTCAAATAGAACAATAGATAAGCAAGATCAATTAATTTTATAAGATGATCAAAGGAATGTGGTTCGGCATTGTAAAAGCTGTAAACGTGATAATGGTTTTATCAGACAGGGAATGGCTCAAACTTTATCCGTGTACGCTCAGAGGGATTTTTTTGTGTGTGTGATGAATCAAATTGTCTTTTGTAATAGAAGGATTTTTAGGATGTTGCCCATTAATTTTAGAAAAAATAATTCAGACATTAAAATAGATGCTATTCTCGGATGGTTATGTGTCAACCGTAATAAGTGATAACAACCGTCAAAATATCTCCATCCCGTAACCTGTTGGAAGGAGGCTTCTGGAGGGGGTAGGCGCTGCCCGTGGCAATAACATTGATCCTCCTGAGCACTTAAGGAGGGGGCCCTAACTCGGCTTCTGTGTCTGAGGTCTAGGCTGGAGGCCAAATGGAAGGTACAGAATCAGCCAGCGATTCTCTGCTCAGATGAAGGATGAGCCAGTGGGAATTTGAGAGTGGCAGAGTGAAGGGAAAGGATCATTTTTGAAAGGCTACATTTATCTGCAGTGTGTATCGGGGTTAAGCATGATTCAATTATTTATACCCCTCTGTCTTTCAAAAAAGAATTAAGGTAGCTTCCCCCCCCCCAACCCCCCGCCGCCCAAAAAAAGAACAGAAAGGGTAAAAGAACAGAAAAAGAGTCAAGCTGAGTAATAACGGGGTGGTGGGTAGTGATTTTGGTGGCTCAAGGTAAGCCAAGGGAAAATGATTGCAATTAAAAACAGTTTGGTTCTGAGCTTCCTGGCAATCAAAGCAAAAAGGGAAGCACGATGAGTTATTACCTCTTATTGTCATATTTAAAATAAAAAAGAGATGACCTTTCCTTTCTAAGAGGATTTTTTTTTGTAAGAGTAAGAAAGTAAATACAATCATAGAGGTTTCAAAAAAAGGCCAGGTAATAGAATTTGAAACACAAAAATAGTTACTCTGGAAATTACCCTGGTTTATTGGAACCAGAAGCCTTATGCCTGATAGGAGCAAGTTAGCAAGTTGTGAGAAGGCATCTGTCTCATGATGTCAGTTGCAAAGATCTTCACACACCCAGTTTTTCACAGACAACGTTAAGTTGGTGTTGTGGCTAATGATCAGTAAGTATGCACTCGGCAAGAATGGAGTTAAAGGATCAAATATCGGCTTCGCAACCTTCAGGGGAGTTCAGTGATCTTTGAGACGAGAGAATGAGGCATGGTGGCCAGTGGGGGACACTGCTGTAACCAACGAGTGGCATTCTGGCAGGCGGCCCTGTGCATGAGCCGTGGTGGGATTTCCCCACCACGAAGAGGCGAAAGCTCCATTTGCTAAGTGGCTCACAGGCTGTGGCCTGCCCTGCACTAGCAGAACTCCTCGGGGCTTATTGGAGGTACCTTGGCATGTTCTCTGATTATCCCGGCTGCCATGTTCTCTTCCTCTTCGGCTGAAATTCTTGAGGCTGATCTCTTGCGGCTCCCAGGTCTAGTGGCAGAAAGGTGTGGCTACAAATTAACTCTAATGGGAAAACCAGTAGGGGAGAAAGCTCCTTCCTTCTGCTCCCCGAGATTCCTGGAGGATAGATATGCCAAGGCATTTTCCTGGCCAGTGGTGATCCTTTTTCCAAGTCTCATGATACTTCAAATACGATTCCTGCAAGAACTTGCCATTTTCTGCCTTACTATGCATTATTCCTGGGTATGATACAAAGAGCTCGGGTTCTGGAGATGAACACGGGTCCGAATCCCCTTTTGCTATTTACTGGTCGTGAGATCCTGGACAGATGATCTAACGTTGTTGAATCTCTAATTTGTCATCTGAGAAACAAGTCTCCATGAGCTAATAATCACAGAGCCTCGAGATCCTTGATGTCCTTGTGCATAGAAGGTTCTGAGGTCATAGTTCCATGTATAAATATGGGCTCTTCGCTAGACCCTGTTCTAGGTGCCGAGGATACGGAGAGAATAAAACACACCCCCTTAAAAAATTCCAACTGTGCTGTGGCATGTGCCAGGATGGAAGCCGGTGTGGATTGTGCCCTAGAAGGAGGGAGTCCAGCTTGGTGATCTGCACACTGGTGGGCACTGTGGACCCAGTGGTCGGGCTACAATCAGAAAAGAAAAGCCAAGCTCCCTTCTAGCTACCCAGCATTTGACCCATGGTTATAGGTACTCGTCTATATTTTTAGTTGCTTTATTTATAAAAGGAGGAAGGCCAATCTGAAAGTCCTTCGTTTTCCTTGCAGATGATTAGCAACGTTAAGGCTGCAGGGCAGACGTGAGAGCATCACAGAGCTCCGATAGGTTTGAATGTTAGGAAGTTTATCCAGTCTCCACCCACACGAAGTTCCACGTGGAGCTCTTCTACAAGAGCCAAAACGTTTCCATTAGCTGATCCCTGCTGCCCAAAAAATATAAAGAAGAGAAATGGAAGACATAATGCATTCCTGTGAAACAGTTATTAACCTTGCATTACGGCTATGTTTACAAGGTGACTGAGATGCCATCAGTGCGAAGGAGCCCACCCAGCCCAGCCACCGTGATTTAAGGAAGGCGAGCAGTGGAGGTGTCCTTGGCCACTTTGATGGCCAGAGTGAGTCACTGTCACTCCGCCAGCCTGGTGGGTGTGTGCCTGAACTGAAGCACTAAACTTCATCAGCAGTGTAATTCCATTTATGCTATTACATAATTAAATTGAGGCTTGAATTGTGCTTTTTAAAAGATTATGTGACCATATGCAGCTTGAACAAGAGCCAACTTTGAAAAGAGTGGTCTTTTCACAATTCCTTTCTATTAGGTTAGGATTCTGTTATTTCTTGTTTCCTTTTTTTCTCCTCCAAATTTGAATCAAACCCAGTCAGTAGTTAATAAATTGATATGATTACAGCTTAAATATTTTTATTTTAAAATGTGCTTTCAATAGGCTTTAAAACAAAAATAAAATCTCGCGGAATCCAGATCATGTATCAAGCAAGGGATATCAGTGTTCTCAGAGAACAATGCGGACTAACATTTCAAATGGCATTTTATCAAAGCAGGTTTTAAACAAAGTTTTAGAATCAGTACTGAGTAATTTAATTAGCAAATGGTACACTTAATTCTTAAAATAAGTCAAGTTAAAGAAAATGAAATCTTACGCCTGGCGTAAAGCTACGACTTTTTGAGAAATTGTTTAACATTTGGGGGAATGCATCTCTTGTACTCAGTAATATTATGGAACTCAATGCAGATATATTAATTCCACCAGTGGGGAATTTTTATAGCAATAATTTAATAAACAAAAAAGTACTAATAGCTCTCAATGAAATCCAGACATTAAAGTATAATCGTATTTGGAAAAATTAATAGGAAAAATAAGTGTACTTTAAGCCTAAGGAGAATGTGGCAGTTTTTATTTTTATTTTAATCAGCGTAAACTGTTCCTTATAAAATCTAGGCTAGTCTATGCATATGCAACAGCTCTTATTAAGATGCATTAGAAACCCCAAAGGCCATTAGATAATGAAACTGACCGGAGGTATTTTCTAGTGCTTCAATTAATACCCTGGTGGTTAAACTGTAACGACCGTACTCAATTGGAGTCAAATCCAGATGTGAATTGTACTTAAGGACCTCAGAGTCACTTCTTAGTGGATTGATTCTGAAATACTAAAGCACTAAATTATAACAATTGTTTTGTCTGAAAGTTTTTTCTTTTTCGTTGGTAATCAAAGCAGGTATTCCCCTAAACTCAAACACTAGCACGGAGCACGGCATGGTGTTGGCACCTTCCAGCCTTGCCCTGCTCGTGGCACATAGTAAGTGCTCAGTAAATATGTGCTGGGTGAACACTTGAAGAATATGTTCATAAAATGAATAGGATCTGGCCCAAAACACTAACCTGTTTCTTCTGAGATCTTAAAGTCAGTCAGCTTCCCTTGACTGGAGTCTATTGTAAGTCGATGTTGGTTTTAGTTAAAGAATCTCAAGGGAGGGGAGGCATGCAATAATACTTCTCATTTGTGAATTTCCAAAGAACACATATTCAGTTATTTAATCCTTACAACAACCCTATAATGTACTATCCCAATTTTACATAGTGAAATCAAATAACTTCCTGAAGTTTGTACATCCAGTAAGTGGTAGAGCAGCTGAATCCAATCAGCCTGGATCCTAAAGCCATTCTTTCATCCTGAATACTAGTGGTGCGCAAACTATGCTTCAAGGACCAAGTCCAACCTGTTTTTGTCAATAAAGTTTTATTGAAACACAACCCCACTCATTTTTTTGCATATTGTCCAAGGGTACTTTTATTCTTTAATGCCTGAGTTCAGCAGTTGCAACAGATACCGTATGACCACAAAGCCTAAAGTATTTACTCTCTGACCCTTCAAGAAAAAGCTTGTCAACCCTTGCTCTATGCCACTTGCTTAAGAGTAAAAAGGAGTCAAGTTGACAGCTCAGATAAGGTTCAGGTTCAAAAAAGCCTTCCACGGAAGTCAACCAGAATCACAGTCAGAAATAAGAGTGTTTGCCAACCGATTCAAAGCAGTGTGGGGTGGTGGAAAAAGCAAAAGGCTTTAAGGCCAGGCTAGGTACAAATATTAACCCCACCCATTGATGGCTGTTTAGACTCAAGCAAGTTGCATCTTTTCTCTGAGTTCCAATTTTCCATCTGTAAAATTAGGCTATTTGTACTTCCCATGTTGAGTTGTTTTAGGGGAATAAATAAGATAACTTCTGTCAAAAGTTTAAATGCAGCATCTGGCACATAGGAGAAAATCAATCAATAAATAGTAATGAATGCACAAGCGCTTATCATTGCAGCTCTGTACTTCCGTATATTTATTAGCAAACACAGGAAGCCAGAGTTACCAAGCTGTGGTTGTTCCAGCGTGTTGGGGAAAACCGGGAACTTTGGGAGGAGCTGTCAACCCCATCAGAAAACTCCTCTTGCCAATCAATAGTTCTGCGGGGGTCTCATGGCCTGTCCTTCTAGCGCTTTCCTGGGGAAGGGTCTCCTAGGGCTTGTGTCTTCCGCTAAGGTCAGGCAAAGCAGAGTCGGTTCCACACTCGGAGATGTGGCTGCCTCATGTGAATACCGTCCCCATAGGATGCTGGGAAAACTCACTCTGAAATAACATGATTTTCCTTCAAGGTGTCCTTAGGGGCCACAGAGGGCGTCTGAGAGGCTTGAATCTCTCCAACTTCTGGGCTTCTTGGGAAGACAACACCTTGGAAGCTTCAAGTTGTTCTCCTCTGCCACCTCCCGGGTCCAAGCACCCCCATCTGTGGGTAGGTACTGCAATAGCTTCCACCAAGTCTGCGTGCTACCCGGGAGCCAGAGGGTGCCTTTAATAAAATATGCCAGACCTTGTCACTCTTCTGCTCAAAACCCTTCTGAAGCTCCCTATTGCTCTCCCAGCAAAAACCAATTCCCTACAAGGGTGTAGAAGGCCCAACATCAATTGGGCTCCACCCCATTTCTTCTCTTACTGTGCCCTTGTGTTCTCTTTGTTTCTGCCATGATGGCCTTCTTCATGTCTCTGGAATGAGCCACGCACACTCTTATTCCAGCACTTTGTACATGCTGTTCCCTCTTTGCAGAACACTGTTCCCCTAGCTGTCAATCTGGCTCACTCTTTCATCTCTTTACTCAAGTGTCACCTCTGCGAGGGCCCCCATTCACTCTCTCCCAGCTGCCTGCCTCTGTCCTAAGCCACTACCACCTCATGTATACTTCTTTTCCCTTTCCTGCTTTGATTTTGCACTTAAGCATTTTCCCCCAGGTAACATACTATACATTTTTACTTAATTCTCTTGTTTATATTTGCTTTTCCCAACAAGAAGGTAAGCTCCATGAGGGTAAGGCCCTTGTCAGTTTTGTTTATTGCTGTATCTCTACCTTTGAGAACTCTGACTGGCACATAGTAAATGCTCAGTAAATAATCGTGAAGTGAGTGAACGTAGCAAAAATGATAAGCCTAAGCACTGAGTGAAATACTCCAGGCTTTATCCTTAGAAAGGCATTTCCGGAAAAACATGTGGAGTACCAAATGTACGAGAGAAATGGTGGTACATTCTCTAAATTCCTAAGAAAATCACAAGATCATGTTTGGTCTACATACGTTGCTTCATTCTAAAGAGACCTCTGTCCTTAATTCTTACTCAAATGGTGTCGTTTTGTCTCCTGGTCTAACCCTGACAGGTGAAGGATCCTTAGTGAATAAGAAACTGTCATTTGTAATGGTCTCACAGAGACTTGGAAGTCAACAACTGCTTGGTATTTCCAGTAAATAATGTCTTTGTGCTGGCAAAGCAATGTCATGGGACACGTCTTTCCAGTAGCTGATGAAATGGCTATTGCATCTTCTAAGCTGCCTTTTCTCAGAAGAAAATCACAGCAGAAATTGAGTATAACTAGAGAGACATGACGTTCTTGTTTTATCAAAACAGAGATGATGATGATGGCGGTGATGATAATCGTGATGATTGTACCCAAGAGTTCTTGAGTGCACACTTCAATATTTTTCAGCACATATTACACCATGTGAATTTTAGCATCAGCTTGTCACCTCCTGAGAAGGTCTTGTTGGAATTTTGATTGGAATTGTGTTGAATTTATAGATTTATCTAAGGATGATTGCTCCATTTATAAAATTGAACCTTCCTTCCGTAAACATTTTTAATTTATTTAGCCACTATTTTATGACCTTCCAAAAAGTTTTATAATTTTCATTGTAAAGGCCTTAGACCAGTTTCAGATATATTTAATCCTGAGTACTTCGAAATTTTTGTTGGTATTATGAATAGGTTATTTCAATTACGTTTTTGATGTTTTATCACTGGTATATATACACCAAACTGCTTTTATTGATCTTATATTCAGAAGTCTTTTTGTATTTTTTTATAGTTTTATCAATTCTTTTGGATTTTCTATGTAGACAATTATATTAATAATGCACATAGATAATACAATTTTATTTCTGCCTTTAAAATTCTTTTACTTTCTTACTTTTATTATTTTATTGTATTTTCTAGGACCTCCAGAACAATGTTGAATAAAAATGAGAATAGAGGTTATTTATTTATGTCCATTACTGACTTTATATGTAATGCTTCTCAATTTTTACCATCATGTATAGTATTTGTTATGAGTTTTTGGTAGATACTGTTTATCAAATTAAGAAAGCTCCCTTCTATTTCCAGTTTACAATGGCTTTTGTCATGAAAAAGAATTGAGTTGAACTGGAATTTTCTCTCTGCAGTTATTGTTATGATCATGCTTTTTTCTTCAATGTGTTAATATGGTGAATCACATTAATGCATTTTCTAATCTTAACCTGTCTTTCATGGTCTCAAATTCCTGGCCTCAAGTGATCTTCCCATCTTAGCCTCCCAAAATGCAGGGATTACAGACATGAGCCACCACACCCAGCCCTTTGCTGGGGTTAATACTACTTGTTTATAAATTTTTCCTTGCTAAATTTTTTTAAATGGATTTTAAAAATCTATACGCATAAGTATTATTTTCCCAAAGTTTTGCTTTTTCATAGTGTCCTTGTCTTGTTTTGATGTCAGTTGGAAAACTTTATATCTTTCCATTCTAGGATATAGATTAAATAAAATTGGGGTTATCAGTTCTTTTGGGGGATGATAACACTTACTTAAAAAGCCCTCTGAGCCTGTCATTTCTGGAAATAGTTTCATGCTACTGATTATATTTATTTAATGTGCTACTTAGGTTTTCTATTTCTTCTTGAGTCAATTTTGATTACTATATATTTCTGGAAATTTTCCATTCCCTCTGAGTTTTTACATTTATTCACATAAGGCTGTGTATGGCTTTTTCTTGTGATTTATAAAAGTTCTACTGCATTCGTGGTTATGTTCTCTTTCTTGTTAATATTGCTCATTGGACTTTCTCTCTTGTTTTCTTGAATCTTGTCAGAGTCTTGTCTATTAGTTTGCTCAAAGAGACAGCATTTAATTTTTCTTATCAAATTCTTTTATTTCCCATGTTATTAATTTCTGTTCTTTATAACATCTTTTCCCTACTATCTTTAGACTTGCTATTTTCTAACTTCTTGAGTTGGATACCAAACTCAATAATCTTCTACAATATGTGACTTTGGGTCTAGAATTATTTCACTTAGTATGATTTTGTCTTTGCAGCAAAAGTCTTGAAAATTAATCTTTTGTCATTCTGTTTTAAATATCTCACTATTTTTATTATAATGTATTTTGTGACCCACGTCTATGTAGAAGGTTTTGATTGCTTTCCTTGTTATTATTTAATAACCAAATGCATGCAATGATTGGCTCTTTATAACTTAATTGTATTATTGGCATAGAATGTGGTCTGTGTGAAGTTCACCAGTTTTGTTCCCCAGGCTTCCTGAATTCTGCTTACTTCTTTTAGATTGCTCTGCATTATCCTTAGTAGCAAGGTTCTTTGAGTAGTAAACTCTCCCAGTCTTCGTCTGAAAACTTTTATTTGATCTTCTCTTTTAAGTAATTTACTGTGTCTATTTTGCATATTATTTTCCTTCAAAGACTTGAAGATATTATTCCATTGTTCACTAGTCTTGATGGCTTCTAGCAAACCTATTGTCATTTTAACCGCAGGTCTTCATCCTGGGTTTGCTGTTAGGATTTTTCCTTTGTCTTTGGTATTCGACATTTTCTTTACTGTATGTAAGAGTAGGGATTTCTTTAATTTATTCTTCCCAATATTTAATGTGCTTGTTTGATTTCAGGACTCATGACTCTTCAGTTCAAGGAAAATTTCAGTCTTCACCTACACTTTCTGCACGATGTTCTCGCCCATCCTTCCTATACTCATTTCTGGAACTCCTGTTATAAATGCATTTGGACCTTCTGATTCTGTCCTCTGTGTCTCTTAATCTCTTTTTCATATGATCCATTTTTCTGTGCCTCCCCACTCTATTCTGAGTAACTTTCTCAGATCTATCTTATGGTTCACTCATTCTCTCCACCGCTGTATTTAATTTGCTATTTAACTAGTCCTTTGAATTTTACATAGTAATGAATATATTTTTTCACAAATCTGAGTTATTAATCGGAGCATTATTGATAATTAGAAAATTTAGAGGCTACCTAAATGTCAACCAGTTATAAATTAAATGAATGAGGAACTAAATTATAGTGTCCCCATTTGATAGATAACTCTGTAGCCATAAAATTTAAATTACAATAAGCATAAAGCAAACAATAAAATAAAATATGTAAAAAATACGTAAAATTATTTATGTGCTCTTCTTATGAACATATGTGCAAGGAAAGTGAACACATTTAAAAAATAGCTATATGAGGGTGGTTTCATCGCAGATGATTTTTCTCTTTCTCCAACCTTTCCATAATGATGTTGCATTATTTTTACTATTAAAAATAGTTCCTTAAAACACATTCACTTTTCCAGCAGAGCATCTGGGTACAAATTCTAAATATGAAGTCAGAATTAGCACTTGTTTAAATATATCCCCATTGTTGAGAATTTCTTATAAGCAGAAATTCATTTCTAGATAACGCCTGATATATAAAGTCTTGCTAGTCGTCATTCTGAATGCACAGGTGTTCTTTCTGTCCCCAAGTTGATTTGGAAAATTGAAATCTACATGCCTGCATGTGTCATGGCTAAGATGCCACCGAACTTGTTTCCTGCTCTTCTTTCAAACATAATTAATAGTTGTATTTGGCTTTGAGTGTCATGAATTAGGAAGTGAAAAATGCTTTTCCATTCTACAAGCTATACTTTTTACATTTAAAACCAGGTTGCAAAACATAGGCCACGCTTAACGTTAACAAAGACTTTTTTTAAAAAAGCATGAGTATTTGCTAAATGAAAGACAATTTTACATTTTTAAGAAAAAACTTCATGGCTACGCATTTGCTGATCATAGTAATTTCTTGCGCCGGCAAAGTAGGACTTTTCCTTACCTTATTTGGGGCTAGAACGTGGTGTTCAGAAAAGCTATACAGAGGCAGCTCTGAGAACATCTGCAGCGCAATCATATCCTTGGATTTGGTGAAGTTCATTCCTTCCTTCCTCCAAGTGTTTCGGTGGTGTTTCCTCTACAAACTCAAAGCTGCCCCTCCCCAGCTACACCGCATTCCCTTGTCTTATTAAACAACAGGATACTGGGGGTGTCAAAATGAACCCAGGAAGAACCACTTTAAAATTTCAGGAGTTGGGGTTCTTGGTTACCCGGTCTGGGTTCTTATTTTCAAGGTGTTCCTTTGGCTTTCTACACTTCTCTGGACAGACCGTAATCCTCAAACACAGCGATCATCATAAACGCTCTTCTGTTTCCATTTGCTCCGCGGAAGTCAAGAGGTGCCGTTGGTTTATGGGTTTATTCTGCCATGTATCACCACCGGCAGGTCAGCGGGCCAGCTGGATGGATGGGCAGCGCTAACCTCCCCATTTATTACTCTTGTCAACTCGGAAGGCTTTTTTCTTTTTTTCCTTACCTTGTGAAAGGCCCATCAGCAATGAATCAGTGAAGTGAAGACGACAGTTGATTTGTGAATTTAGATTCTATAAAGTGACTCCGCTTTGGTGGGCCGTGCAGATAACGCAGCCGTCACGATAAGGCGGCGAGTGCAATTGCTCAAAACCAAATTTACTGCGCATTTGAGGGAATCATCCTATTTTAAAATGCCATAAATTCTAAATTGAATATCACTTATTCCCATGAATTTTGATTTATATTTTGAATATTTTTAATGGGATGCTAAATAGCCTGGGCTAGAAGTTATGAGTTTATGCATTCCTTTGCGCGGGCTATTGTGACTTTCCGCAGAATATATTGGCCGTTCTTAGGATTTTATTTGTGTGGACTGCGGTGGGGGCGGGGAGTGGACGCGTGCACCTGCTGAGCGTGCCCCGTGGGGAATGATACGGATGCTGGCTAGAAAGAAAGGGCTGCAACCCTCCTGCCTTCCCCGGAGCCAGAAGTCGCACGAGGCTGCCACAGAGCTCGGAGGAACCTTTGCACCGGCTCGGACAAGGTTGAAACAGCAATGGAAGGGAACGGGGAACCCTGACTTCCACGAGACGCCCTCAAAGTCCTGGGCAGCACTTACTGCCGCAGTAATTAGTGGTTTCAGTGACGACTTATTTACGGCCTGTCTCCGCCACTGGACATGTCCTTGTCACAGCTGTAGCTCCACGGAGCCTGGAAGCAGGGTACCCTCCAGTAACTAAGACAAAACCAAAATATACAAACAACAACCCTGCACGTCCTAGAATGCCTTAAGCCACCCCCTTTTCCGGTTAATTCAGTTTTCTCTTTAACTGCTAGTTAAAAAGAAAATCCTTTTAATTTCAATCCTGGCTGTTGAAGCACCAAAGAAAAGGGACACCCAATTACCTTTTCCCAAGGAGAAAGATCAGGAAGGATTTTTTCCAACCTGTAATTGAAAACTGACAGCTTTGCAGGGTCCCTGCCAGGCAGAGGCCTCCAGCGGCATTGCCCCCACAGGTGGTGGCAAGACAGCCCGGGTCGGAAGTTCATGCAGTGCGGGGCAGGTTTCTCCCCCGTTGCCGTGTCCCGCCCTCACCTAGCACCTGGCGCTGTGTGCGTGCCGCGGGTTCTGAAACTGTCAGGGGAAATCCTCAGGGTTTCTCCAGCACGGACTGCAGCCATCTCATTTTTAGTCCTGGAGGGGAGCAGCTGGTCTCGAGTCAAGGAAGATTCTTGCCCATTTAGGAAGTTTAGCCGAGCAGGTGTTACGTGCAGACGAGTGCCTGGCAGAGCCTTGGACGGCTCCAACTCTCTTTTGAATACTCTTAACCCTACGGTGTTCTGAGCACTGGGGCTTTGCAGACAGTGGGCTTGGCATGGTACTTGCTAGAAAGGTTTAAAAAGTCTCTGTAAGGTGCAACTTTATAATTTCCAAGTCCTGAGCCCTCTTAAGCCCCAAGGCCCCCAAATAAACTGTGCTGTTCTTTGCATTTTTACCGTGGTTTCTCTTTCCATGGGGCATAGAGAAAAAGAGAAATACACAAATTGGCTTTAAAAGAAAAAAAAAGTGAGGAGATTCTCTGTCCCGACCCTCTCTGACCACCACGCCTACCGAGACCGAATAGCTGAATTTGGGGAGGTGAAATGTACAAATACTGTGACTCTGCGTGGGACTTCGTGGGCTGAGACCTCTGCGGGGCTGTCTGATGCCACACCCCTAAGCAGCCTCTGCAGGTAGCCTGGGCTTCCTCACAGCACGGTGGCTCGGTTCCCAAAGTGAGTGTCCGCAGAGAGGTGGGGGTGGAGGTTGGGGACAGGAAGAAGTGGTCAGAGACAGACAGACAGAGACAGAAAGACAGAAGAGAGGGAAGGAGAGAGGGAGAGAAAGAGAGAGAGAGAGAGAGAGAGAGAGAGAGAACACTAGGCAGCGGTTGTATTTTTGGTGTGACTCAGCCTCCAAAGTCAGAAAATCACTTCTGCTACATTCTTTTCATTAAAAGCAAGTCACTAAGTCTTACGTATATTCGAGGGGAGAGGGATTAGATTCCACCTTTTGAAGGCAGGAAGGTCAACGAATCTGTAGACCTTTTAAAACCGCCACACAGGGTCACCGTGGGGAACAATCTTGCCCCTGTTGCCAATGAGATCTGCGTCTGGGTGGTGCCTGCGAGACTCCGTGAGCATCTCTTGGAAGCAGCCGAGGACGGTGCGGTTGGGCAAGCCACCTTCCCACAGAGACAGGTACTGGAACCATCTCCCGTAACGCAATTTTCACTTTCTTGGTTCTAAGGACTTTGGGAGGAAAGTTCACAAGCAAATCGAGGCTTCCTTGTGCACGCCAAGTGCTATTTATTAATAATTATTTCTGGAACATCACTATGGTGGGGGGACCCCTTCTGCTCACAATACTCCCCCCTTTTTTGTGCTTGACTGACCCTATTCATCCTCTAAGGCTCACACTTCAAACCCAAAAATATCCTCCCTAAAATATTCCAGGGTGCCCCCAAGCAGAGTTGGTTTGCTCACAATCCATTATTTTTATGCCCATCGCAGCACCAAAGAGTCTATCATCTTGTCTTCTGGACACTGGATTCCCCTGGGGCAGGAGTCCTGCCCTATCCCCAGCCTCAAACCTAACATCTGGAATGGGCTAGGTGTTTATATTCCATAAACGCTGGCTCAGAGGAGCTTGGGAAAGTGGGCAGTTGTTTCAGGCTAGCATTTTCCAACATGGGACATGTGCAAGCTTACCTTCACGAGATGCTATAAAAGAAGGGTTTTGTGTCAAATATATTTGAAAGAAATCTGCCTTTTCTCATTCCAGTCTTAGAGACTCACAATGCATAGTTTTGGGGGATTTGGGTTTTTTTTTAATTTTTTTTTAATTTTTTTTTTTTTTGACACACAGTCTCACTTTGTTGCCCGAGCTAGAGTGCTGTAGCATCGGCCTAGCTCACAGCAACCTCAAACTCCTGGACTCAAGCAATCCTTCTGCCTCAGCCTCCCAAGTAGCTGGGACTACAGGCATGTGCCACCATGCCTGGCTAATTTTTTCCATTTTTAGTAGAGACGGGGTCTCGCTCTTGCTTAGGCTGGTCTTGAACTCCTGAGCTCAAGCGATCCTCCCACCTCAGCCTCCCAGAGTGCTAGGATTATAGGCATGAGCCACCGCGTCCGGGTCACAATGCATGTTAACACTGGATTGGACCACTATGAGCTCTTGGGTCAGCAGTAATTTGACTTCTGGCCACACCCTTGTGCAAGCCACTAAACACATTGGTCTTATTTTCTTTGACAATAAAATGGCAATGACATTCTTATTCCCTACCTCATAGAGATGTTAACGTTGAGAGAATAAACTAAAAAAATTCATGACAGGCATTTAAATGTGTTAGGGATTCAGTAACTATTGGGTAATAAGATTATCATTAAAGGCTCTGAGAAGTCCTGCAACAATCATCACAGCATTTTCCAAACTTATTTGATGGTGAAATTATTTTTTTTTCACATCACACTTGATAATTTATACCCACATTTTGGGAAATATGGCTGAAGGAGACTTGATAGTACTGGAAATTATTCTCTGCCAGTTGGATGATGCTTTCAATCTAGAAAAATTTACAGCTAACATAATTCTTGAGGAGTTGTTCAAGGGCTGAAGCTAGAATTAATGGTTAATGAACGAGTAGCTGGCACATTTTTTTCATTGCAATCTCTTTAACTGATGACTCCTGTCTTTTGGGGAAATTCTTGAGCTTGATGAAAGTGTTTCGGATGTATTCGACTACGGTTTTTCAGTAGGCCGCAACGTGAAAGGGGAAATACAAGCACGATCGGGGATCTTGTTGAGTTTAGCAGGTGCTTTCTGTAATGTTCCCATGTGTATCTGAGAGGAGATACAATGTTTCTCACAGTAAGGACCGTTTTCGCCTGTTTTCGACGGGGAGCCATGGCTCCTGTTTGCAGACATTTTGCTACCTGTTTACAGCTTGCCAGGCTGTTTATGGCTTTTCTTAGCTCTTCACGGAGACTGGAGGGTGCCAGGGGCTGTCTGAATCCCTGGGTAGATCTGGGCCCACGGTGGCTGCTGAAATAACTGTGGCTGTCTGAGGACTGAGTGGAGTCGAGTGAAGTGGTTTTAATTTCTCCTTTTCCATAACACACCATGCTCATCTTTCCCTGAGAAATCACTCCTTTCCCACTCCCACGCCGCATTGCTTAGCGGGCGACTCTACCCCTGGCAACAGAGGCGGCGCCGTGACCCAGGTCTGGCCAATCCAAACATCCTCTCTCCCTGCTCCAGACACCGACATGTGACCCAAGCCAGGTCAGGGAGGGCCCCAGATTGAACTGGGGAGGAGGGTCCAAGTGGTGAGACCCCAGGGAGCACGGGGCCTTTTATCCAGGGAAACCGAGACGTCAAAACTTACTAAAAACTCCCGCTTGATAAAAAGTGGGGCAAGAGAAAATTTGCAATTACACACGTGACGATCCCTCTCAGGAATGATAATTAATGCTATTAATATAATGACTGTCTTTTATTGAGCATTTACTATATGCCAAGCTTCTGTGTTTCCCCAATTCTAACATACACCTTTTCCCATCTGAACGCTTCTGAAGTCAGAGTGCTTCGTTCAGCTGAGAGCCTCTTACAATTACTCCCACTAAGCAGCAACGATGGCGCTGTCGTCATTGCCTTAACCCGTACGTCTTGCCTGCGTTTTTTATGAATGCCGAGGGTGATGTAGGATTAAAATCTATGTCTAAATAAATCTTTAAGAGATGTTTTCAACAAAAATTTCACATGATAGGCCAAAGATGATATATAACTAACATCTATATTTCAATAAATCTTAAAGACAAAAACTTTTCAACAAAAATCCCAAATGATAAGCAAGCTTAGGGACGTGGTTTAACCAGCAGTGTTTTTTCCTGTCATGAAAGGACACGAAGTAATATTGCACCTGCAATGATGGCATCTCGGTTTCTGCGAAATATGGGATTAGCTTACTCAGTGCTGAGGTTACTACTCTGTAAAATGGAAAATTGAAGGACACCGCGACTTGGGAAGTTAGCTGATTTCTCAGATCCACCACCAAGCACTGAGGGCTGAACCAGCGCGTGGCAAAGCGCATAAAACCTGGCCAGGCAAGATCAGTTCGAGACCTAAATCGTAATCAGACTTCACTATTTGGGCTATGACCTCTAATTCGCAGCGATAGGCAGATATCATTTTATTCCTTGATTGAAACAGACAAACAAACAAAACAAACACCAACTTTTCTGTCCTTTCCCCAATCCAAACCTGCCCGAGTGTCTCCGCCTTAGACAATGCCATCAGAGCACGGCAGCGTTGGGAAAAAGTTACTTGTAATAGGCAGGATTAGACGAAAGCTGACTTCCCAAATCTGCTGTTTCTCCACCAGAAAATTGATACCAGGGACTTCCAGAGACCCGCCAGCTCGTTTGAAATAACCAAGGACCCAGTTGCAACGATGTGGCAACAATTAGGATGTGATTTCCTTTGGGAAAACGTCACTCAGCTTATTTCAGCCAAATGTCCAAGTCGTTATGGACAATTTTTTCTGCACGATGCCCTCCCCGCAATTTTCGTAAATTAGAACCATCCAATTTAGCTTCGGAGTTTGCTTTGGGGGCACGGATTTGATTCTGGAATGAATTTGACCGCGGAAAGAAGGGCCCTGGTGCAGATGCTGACTTTCCTTGACGGGGCGTAGGCAAATGGGGGCACGGGAAGCCTTTCTTCACAGGCTGCTTTGAGAACTGGCTTCACGCGAATATCAGACGCTTTATTGCCTTGACTCGGGTGACCTCATCTAGCAGGATGAAGTCATCCATCCGCCAGGGAAGACAAACCTTCGTTCCAGAGAATCAATCAGGCCCATCGAGGGTCCTCCTCATCCCCTTATCTCCAGCCAGGGAGCAAGTGAGCAGTTAGAAACCCGACAGGCCCCAGAGAGCCCCTGAAACTTCACGTCCCACTAAATCAAAAAGGAACCCGAGGCTCGGGGAAACACCAGCGCACTAGTGGGTAAGCACAGCTTGACATCATTTCTGACTCGGGGGATTGTTTCGTTTGGAATCAAGGTATTTCTTGAGAACAAAAACCATGGCATTCCAGTGAACTTCCAGGCTTTCTCCTTCTTGTTATTAAACTATTAACTCCTGCCAGATAGGAATGCCAGGCACATAATCGCTCACCCGGCCTTTTCATCCCAAGCTATTGCACAACCCGTAAACAGTCCAATTAGGAAACCAATTAAAATGAGAAAGAGGCTTCCTGAATTATCCAGCGGTCGAGGCAGCGCTGCCTTTTCGTTGTCAGCCAGGGAGAGGTTTTTATTACGTCTGCTGCCGAGGTGGAAGAATTCAGGGGGGTGGTTCTGGCGGGGCCCACGCCAGGCAGAGCAGCAGGCAGGGCCGTTCCCCCCTCCCCCAGCCCTTGGCCAGCTCTGAGATGCTTTGTGACACCACAAGGTGGGTGTTCGAGAAGGAAGAAGCTTTGGCTTGCTTACTGGAACCAAGACAAAAATTACAAATAAAAATTTTAAGCTGCAGCAGTAAGTTTATTCTTGGATTGTCGCGGAGGCTCCGGTGAATACGTAGGCTTTCGGACCGTAGGTTCTTTTCCTAGCAGTGGGTCTCTGGCCTTGCATTCCTGGTGGTCTCTCATGTGCCTTCCTTCCATCGCTGTGTCCTTCCACAAGGCTCTGAGTGGTTGCAGGATCCTCCTATGGTAGGAGGAAGCTGACCTTGGCCAAGGTCACATATCCCTTCTTTCATCCGATCAGGAGACATGTGCAGTAAGATAGGCTGCGCCCCGGAGATCTGCAAGGCAAACACCTCTGAAAGTTTCCCACCTTCACTGAACATTCAGGACAGACGGACACTCGGTCATTTCTCCCTGGGCTCTCGCAGCGCCTCAAACATGCCTTTAGTTTAAACCTCTAGTTTTAAACCTAATTCCTGTGTGTGGCACACCATAGATGCTCAGACAGGGGGATGGCGGAAGTGTCCAGACTCATAGGCCTCTGATTATCCTAAGTGGCCATCAGTATTCCTGCAAGAGTCCTCTAGGGAGAGGGACTGCCACGGATTCCTGTTTCTGAGATGCAAGTGTGCATGCGTGTGTGTGTGTGTGCATGCGTGCACAGTGCATGCATGTTTTGGGGTGACATATAGTTAATTAGTTGAGTGGTCTTTGCTCTCCAGGGTGTCGTGGCCTCCCTGCGTTATTGTGGCCACTCAGAGCTCCACTGATTAATAGAGCTGACTTTGTTCTTTGCTACCTACAAAGTCAGAAGGAAAGCAAATTGGTCTGGCGTGAACTTCTGAAATGTCAAACAGTTGCGCCCAAAAAAAGTCCCATTGAACTCTGTGATGACATTAATGACATTCTCCCTTCTCTCAGAGAGATTTTGCCATATCTTCTTTCTTCCTCCCTGGAGTTTTACGCCTTGAAAGCTCTGCGGCACAGAGCTCTCTGCTGCCGCAGCCCCAGGACCCTGGCACACGCAGGGCCTGACCCCAGGTGAGCTTCACTGCACCCCTGACAGGGGAACACACTTTTCGTGAATGTCTCTGCCTTTCTCCACCAGAAAGAGTCGTTCTTTTGAACACATAACCTTCTGGCCCATATTATTTAAATTTTATACTAGAACTGGAGTTGAGTTTCAGGACCAGGAGTTGAGTCTGTAAACACAGTATTATTTTACAAGAATTTGGGTCCCATCCCACCACCTCTAGTTGAGTAACTTGGGCAGGTTGCTTAATCTTCTTAGCCTCCATTTCCTCATTTGTGAGACACAAATAATAATAGCACTTGAGCCATAGGTCGTTGCAGGATTTAATGGGTTAATGTACATGCAACATGCTTAGATCAAGGCCTGGCGCAGGTGACATGCTGCCCACAGTAAACTGTCATTGCTGTGCCGTGGTTCAAGCTGTGTGCTTTCTCTCGGTGAGACCAGACCTGCTGCCTGCAAGCCTGTACTTGGCCTTGTTTGGAATGCTGATACCAACACCAGTTGGAAGGGACTTTGGGAGACTTCAGATGCCCCTTGTGTGTCCACGCCGGAGTCCCCTGAAGGTTGGTGGCTACTGATTGAGCATCTGGTACATAGTAAGTGTTGTACTTGGTGTTTCCACGTGTCCTGTCTCATTAGTAAAATGGCCAGCATTGGCTTAGATCCCTGGTGGCTGGAAGTTCACTGTATCACAAGAGAGTCTGTTTCTACTAAGAGGTAGCAGAGTAGACTGGTTAAGGGCATGAACTGACCGTGTTTGAATCCGAGCTCTGCAGCTTACAAGCTGTGCGACCTTGGATGAATTCCTTTAATTCTCTCTGTTCCATTTTCTTTATCTATAAAATGGGAAAAATATTAATAATAGTCCCTACCACATACGGTTCTATGAGGAGTACGTGAGTGAATATTTATAAAGCTCCTTGAAGGATGTCTGCTGTGCGTAAGCCTATATAAGAGTGTGATCAAAAAATTCCACTTTTATAATGACTCAGTGTTAGAAAGTTCTTTCTTCTATTGATCTAAAATCCATATTTTCTGCTCACTGGAGGCAAGCAAGGGCCCTGAGTTTGGAAAGTCCCGGATTTTGTGTGCGTTTCCTAGCCATGCTGTGCTGAGAAGTTGCTTTTGTTCTCTGAGTCTTTGTTTCCTCATCTGTAAAATAGGTGCGCTCATCACAGTCCTGCTTAGTATCCAGAAAGTTGTCTTGAACCCAGTAGTGATGGATCTTCTTTGGGCCAGATTTACGCTAACTCGTGCTAACTAGGACTTACGTGTCAGGCAGAATCCCAACGTGTCACCTCACGAGGACCAGGACCACTGTCAAGAGGCCTGGAATCTTTGGACCAATCCCAGACCGATCCCTTTGGTTGTCATGACTTGGGGAGGAGGTGCTGCTAGCATCTAGCAGGGGAGGCTAGGGTTACTGCTGCATGTGCTACAAGATCCAGGAAAGCCCCTCATGACAAAGAGCTACGGGGCCCGAAATGTCAACAGTGCCAAAGTTGAGAAACTCTAGGCTAGATTCTGGACCTTTCCAGAGAATCCTTCCCACCACCTATCCAGCCACCTGTGCCTACCTGTGTCAGTCAGGATAGATGAGGTTACAGTGCTCCATGTCCAGCGAAGCCTGGGTGGGGGATTTGAATCCACATCACCCTCACTCTGGGACTGGGGCTCAGGGAACAGTCCACTTTGGAATGATGCAGGTAGCAGCGGGAGAGGAGAGGGAATGTGAGATTGCTCACTGGTGTTACTTTTGCTCACAGTTTACTGGCCAATCCAAGTCACATGGCCACATCTAACCTCAAAGAGGGTGGAGACATACACCCTTACCATGTACCTGGAAGGAGAGAAACAGGTATTTGTAAACACCCGGTCCAGTGTCATCTTCGAAGACTCACTTCGCGCGCCGGGGAAACCTACCCCGATCATCCCCGCCTTTGTGCTGGGTTCCTGCGCAGTCTCACCCCATCATAACATGGGGCACTGCGGCTGCCGTGCCCGGTGGGCAGTGGGATTCTTATTCACGACTATGACCCCGATCCCTAATCCAGTGCTTGGCGGGAAGTAGAGCCCAGGAACGACTTTCTGAATTAATGAGCAACTGATTAATGAATTCCCATTGAGGGGAGGACTCAAAGCAAATGTTGCTGTGTGTGGCCCAAGAAGCTGATGTCATTGGGCCTCTGCCCCCACCTTGACTCGCCCTGTAAGGGCATCAGGATTCTGGGATTGACGCAGCCCATGGTCTCCTCCCTGGACCTACCCGGTCCTGCCTCCTCACGGCAGCGTTGCCCAGGTTCCGAGCTGTCCTCGCTGCTCTGGTGGCCGTGCGACCGACTGGTCTGTGCTGGACCCCATCCTCCCCACCCCTCTCCCCGGAGAACTGCTTTCTAAGGCTGCGTTTCCAAACTTCAGTCACTTAACTGAGACTGCCTGAGATACTAAGATGAGTCTTAGTCCCACTCCACCTATTATCTAATCAATATTTTCTTTTAACTCAACCTGTATTTTTACCTAAAGAAATTTATTTACAAGCAAGTTCACACCAGTCCCAGGTAGACAGATGATAGATAGACAAATAGATAATAGATAAAAGATAGAGAGAGATGATAGAGAGATGGAGAGAGACAGAGAGAGAGAATCACTGGTCCTTTTGGGGGATACTAGGGAACCACTTTAATCTTTTGAAAACTGGTAAATCAAGCCTTTATCCTGCCCTTCCTATATGACCTGTACCCCGGAGTATCCTGATAATTGGAAAGTTTTTGTCTTTGTAGAAATATTCTAGCTAAGAAATGAAGAAGGAATGTTAGCATTGGAACATCGCTGTTCTTCAGCCCCTAATGACTCCATAGAAGCAGGCAGTGATCATCAGGGACTAGTGATGCATATAAGGAAAGACAACAAACATCATCTGCTTCCCAGTGGTAGAACACAACGCTGTCTATTTAATAACCTTGCAAAAACGTATTGAACCTGAATGTGATCAAGCCTCTGGACCTAACTACCCATGTCCGGGGTAAACAGGGGACAAAGGGGCATGTTAAATGACCCACAGGACGCAATCAGTAAATTCAGATTGTGGGAGACTCTACAAAACAGATGACCTGGCTTCTTCAGTACAACCCTCCCCCAAGAAATTGCAATTTAAAAGAGAGAGAGCAAAAGAGTGAGAGAGAGAAAGAGATTGAAAGATTAACCTAAATGTTAAAAGAGACTAGTGTAGCATAGAAAATTGCGAGGTATGGGCCTCGTTCGGATCCCAACTCAAATTAATTTGCTAAATGTGAACATGCTGGATATGAGATGGTATTTGTAGTAATTGTTAATATTTTAGATATGATAATGGTATTCTGGTTAGGCTTGTAAAAGTCCTTATATTGTCGGGATATACATCAAAATACTTTCAGATGAAATGATACGATGTCCCACGTGTGACTTGAAGTATCCCGGGCATGGGGAGTGGGGGACGATGAGGAGGGAAAGGCGAAACAGTGGCCAGGTGGCCATGGGTGTTGAAGCTGAGTACGTCAGACTCATTCCATGATTTCCTCCATTTTTAAAAACGCTTGAAATTTTCTATAATAAAAAGTTTTTTTTAAAAAACCAGGATGCTGACACAGGAAGATGAGCAGGGTCAGTGATAAGGAGAGAAGTCAGGGAAGACCCACAGAGGAAGTGACATTCACATCTGAATGACAAGAAAGGAGCCCGCCTTGCAAGGATGTGGGGGGCTGTTCCAGGCAGAGGGAACCGCAAGAACACAGTCAGGGAGATTACTCCCCTGGCTCTAAGAAATAACCTTGAAGAGCCGTCAAATTAGCAACTGAAAATAGGGCTGCTTTGAAAACGATGCTAATTTTCAGCAGGAATTCTTTTCTCCAAACGGAGACGTGTGTACCAACCTTATGCTCAGGATTAAAATTTCAAGTGTTTTTAAGATTTTGATTAAAATTAGTTTAATTAAAAAAATGTTAATTGCCTTATTGTTTTCGCCGCTTGCCTTCTGATTCCACCACTGGGATGAATCCCAGCCCCTGCTGGAGTTTCACAAACTGCCAGTTCAAACAGCCACATGGCAGTAAATAAAAGGAAAATAAAGTTTTTTTTTTTTTATATTTGTGAAATACTGCACCAATGCATGTAGTGTAAAATAGCCCAGTGTGGTCCCAGCTGAATAGTAAGAGGGTGATTTATTCCCAAGCTTCTGTTTCCATTTTTGCTGTTTATGGTAGCATGTCAGCTGAGCTTTTTGATTGAATTACCGCCTTGTATTCAGGCTGGGACCATGCATTATTACATATGTAAGTATAAATGTTGATGCAAATGAGTTTTCCTAATGAAAGCAGAGGCAGTTTATTTTCTCCTGCATAATGGGTGGTTCTGAGGAGCAGATTTATTTTCTCGAAGTGAGTGCATGCTTATTTTTCAATTTGTCGTCCATTCTTAGCAAGAGCACCCCAATAATTCAGATGGGCAAATCTTTTAGCTTTCATATTTTAATGTAGTTTTTTTTTTTCATTTTTAAACTGAAATCAATTTCAATGTGATTTATCATCAGAGAATTGCCTTATATAAAATGCTTAAGTGAATGAAGTAATAACTTCAGGCCTATCGGTTAGAGAGAGCAATTTTCAGTTTTTCAGTTCTAAATAAACGGTGAGATCCTGGGTCACATTTTCATTTCGTTCATTACACCGTAGGCTTTAGTTATTACTGAGTTTTGGAGTGTCTAGAAGCTTTAAATGAGTTGAATTCTTTTTAGAGATTGCTGCATTTCATTTTCTACAGTTTGAGCTACTCTGCTTGGTGTCAGTCGGTTTTCTATTCTCTCCTTACCTAAACCAGCTGGCCAAGTCTGGAGTTAGGTTCACTCTTCATAAATTAGGGTACTAATGTTGAGCCCTAGGTTCTCTCTTTGCATATGAAATTCACTGCAGCTTCCTTGCTTTGAAAGGATTTGCTTAGTAAATACTTGGAGGATTGCAGAGGGAGAATCAGGCTGAAGGGGCTGCGATGTGGGAACATTCCCCTCCTACCTCTGAGGACAGGAAGGCCCCGGGTGAGCAGAGACCCTTGACAAAGTTGCCCACAAAGCCTTCTGCACCGATTGTCAGTTTGCGGACTCACGGGGCAGGGGTCGAGTGTAGGGACAATAGCAGCTTTCTTTCCACGTGCCACAAATCTCCTAATGATAATAATAATAGTAATAATAACCCTGCTTATTTATTATATTCATATGTATAATATATAATTAATAAATATACTAATATGTAATATATAGGTTAGATATCCTAATAATAATAGTAATACTCAAATATTTATTGAGCACGTACTGTGTCTAGGCACTATACTAAACATCTCATTAATTATCTACATAAATAATATCTATATATTGATATGCTTATCTATATGGTTATTTAAATGGAATTATCTCATTTAATCTCCACCACACCCTTCCAAGATAAAAACCGCTATAATTTCCATTGTACAGATAAAGAAACAGAGGCTCAGAGAAGTTAAGTAATTTGTCCAGGGTCACGCAGCGACCTCCTGGAGGAGCCAAGATGCAAAACCAGACAGTTTGGCCTCGAAGCTTTCCTTACTTTGCAAGCACTTTACTTAAGCAAGATTTCCGCTGATAGGGGAATGCTTCTTTGTGCAGCATTTTGTTAAAATTTGCATAATCTTCCATCTGCAGGAGGGAGAAGAAATTGTGTAGTCACTTGGTGGTTTAGAGTCTGGACAGATGTGGTTGATTTCCAAACCTGGGGCTGTCACTCAACAAGTTGAATGGCCTTGCATAAGCTGCTTAACCTCTTTCTACCTCAGTTTCCCCACTTACAATATGGAGATGGTAATGATAACATTGTTATTGTGAAGAATGAATGAATCAATGCAGTGCTGGATGGGTCAGAATCCATTGAACCTATCTAGCTGTCCTCAAACTAAAATCCTACACCGGGTTTACTCAGGTGGGAGCCACTTCTGGGAGCTGCTTAAAAGGGGCTTATTAATTTGCATTTCTAATTACCCTCTAACTACCTGCCTGGCCAGTCCTCTGAGGACTCGCTCAGTGATTGATGTGATACCACTTAGAAATTTCTTTGAGTTTCTCAGAAGAAAGGTTTTCCGAACAATCCAGCTGGTGTTACCGTTTAGAGAAATCTGAAAACCTAACTGTGCTGCTGATACGCTCATAGGGAGTTGAAAGGGGGATTATCTTTTAAGACCTGAGAATGTTGATGTTTGCAAATATTTTCTCGGCTGCCTCTCCTAATACTGCAAATTGACCGCGGAGATAATGGGCAAAGGATGACATCATACAAAACAGCAGCCTTTTAAGTGCAAAGGCTGGAGGAACCACTTAGAGTAATTAGGAAATCCTTAAACAAGTGTTTGCAAAGTATTGGCTAACCCTTAATGTTTGCTTTTTTTTTCCTGGCATCCAATGCTGAAAGTCTGACCTTGAATAACTATCTACCCACCAGCTTTCAGCACCAGGAACAGAAAGGCTCCGCGGCGCTGTCTGGCTGTGTGCGCGCGGTGCCTCTGACCGTGAGCGCCCTTCACAAGTGGGCGGCCGTGCGGAGGACGCACTCGCGTGAGCTGTGCACAGCGGAGCTGCACCAGGCCCCTGCTAATGCTTCAGCATAAAGTGCTGACTTTCTTTCCTTTCGCTTTCCTTTCGCTTTGGAAAGCCACCAGAGGGGACAGTGACCTGGGGCATAACCAATTACCTGAGTGTGCCCGGGGAGCATCACGTCCCGGAACTTCTCTTGCATCACGGTTCTCTAGTCTGCTCTTCCTCCTTCTCCTCTCTGTTCTTTCCCTTCTCCCCTGCCTCTCCTGCCCAGCTATTAGGCTGAATGCTCCATGGCCGGAAGCAATTGTAACTCCACGGATGTTACTCCCTGGATTAGAGACTCAGAAACTCAGTCTTGGACTTGGCCAAGCCCAGGAGCTGCCTAAGAACAGGCGTCCCTAATCCCCCAGGGCAAGTTTTAGAGCCACTGCACTCCAGCCTGGGTGACAGAGCTAAAGCCTGTCTCTAAAAAAAATAAATAAATAAAAATAAAGTTAAAAATGTAAAAAGCCACCATCATATATTACTGTCGCAAATTTAAAGTTATTTAAATTCCAGAGGAAATCAAATACATACAACGAATCAGGGAGCAAGTTTCCAAATAGTTCAGAGCTTGGGGATTGACATTTGTTGGCTGTGTTATTTTTTTGAAACTATGCTCAAATTTAACATGATCATTTCTTGGTACTGTGTTGTATGCATATATGTATTTCTTAACCCCTTAAGAAAATGCCCTGTGCTGATTAAGCTTATTCATTCCTCTGTTCATTGACTATTTACTGAGCAACTACTGTGCTCCAAGTACTGTGCTGGGTAGTGGGGGGTCTAAGAAAGAATAAAAATTGATTTGATCTGTGCCCTTGGGAGTATGAGGTCTAGGGGAAGGCAGAGATTAGGTGAATAATCACATGTGTATAAATTATTTTAACTCATGGTGTATGCTATGAAGGGAAAGAGGGATGTACCTGTACATTTGATTTAAATTTGGGGCGAGGTAGAGTGATATAAGAAGGCGTGGTCGGGGAGGCTTCCTTGAGAGATGATGTTCTAGCTGATGTCTGAAGAAAATGTATACAATTTCACCAAGCAAAGAGCAAGAGCAAAAGTTTTCCAGACAAACAATAGCACAGGCAAGGGCTGTCAGAAGGGAAGACATTGGGCAGCCAGAGGAACCGAAAGCCCATTCGTCTTAAATGGCAAGCGATGGGCTCAGAGGACCAGGCAGGGGCCAGCCTGGGGAGGTGTGGGCAGGCCGTGGGAAGGCATTGGACAAAGGGAAAGCACTGAATTTTTAAATTTTTTTCTAAAGCAGAAAAGTGACTTGATCGAATTTGAGTTGCAAGATCCCTTGGGCTGCATTGTGGAAAGATGAGTGGAGGGAGAAGGGAGACCAGCTTTGCTGGGGTCCCCATGGAAGATGGTGGGGTCTCAGACCAAGGTGTTAGTGGTGTCCAGTGGAGTGACAGATATGGAAGATATATATATTTTTTTTTTTTTTGAGACAGAGTCTCACTCACTGTGTTGCCTGGGCTAGAGTGCCGTGGCGTCAGCCTAGCTCACAGCAACCTCAAACTCCTGGGCTAGAGCCATCCTCCTGCCTCAGCCTCCCGAGTAGCTGGGACCACAGGCATGTGCCACCATGCCTGGCTAATTTTTTCTATATATTTTTAGTTGTCCAATTAATTTCTTTCTATTTTTAGTAGAGACGTGGTCTCACTCTTGCTCAGGCTAGTTTCGAACTCCTGAGCTCAAGCAATCCTCCCGCCTTGGCCTCCCAGAGAGCCAGGATTACAGGCGTTAGGCACCGTGCCCAGCCGTTAATTTTTAATACTTTAAATAATGTCATTGTGGAGGTGATTCCATAACTGGATATATGGAAACAAAGAATAATAAATGATTATTCATAACCCTCCACCTCTCCCCTCACACTCATGTTCCCTTCCTTACCTTCTAATCACGCTCCTGCCCACACCCCACTCTCAGACCTCCATCCGCCCAGCCCATCAGGTTTGCCCCCTGCGGCCCCCACCTCACACCAGCAGCCCCCATCCCCTGCTCCCCATGTCACCCTGACTCTGTCTCAGTAGCTTCCAAGTGCTCTTCCAAGTGGCGGGTTCCCCTCCCCAGCCCTGCACTCCTGGGATCTCCTGGGTGTGTCTCCCCGCACTGGCTGCCCGTCGCCTGCACGAGAAGGCCCAGCTGCCGTCTCCTGGTCTTCAAGACCCTTCCTTGCCCGGTACTCACCCACGCAGGTGGATGATGAAATTTATTGATGATTGTGCATGGCAGCGATGGTGGAAGAAATAATAAGACAAGGAAAATAAGCTCGTGACAGGTACTGGATTTAGCCATTTATATTCTTTCCTCTTTTTTTTTCCTCCCAAAACCTCAGCTTTTATATTTCCCAAAACAAAATTCAAAAGCCATCATTTAAAAGGTGTAAAATAAAAAATTGCATTTGTTTCAGTATGAAATCATCTATTCTTAAAAAGGATACAATTATTTGAAATCCGTACTGTTGCAGACAATCTGGCTTCTCTGGGAGCCCCAACCCTGACTGCTCAAACAGAGCCAACCCTGTAGCTGCCTCATGTCTGTGGGTGACTCTGTCTTCACTCTGTGACCTGGTTTGCCTAAGCAAAGGCTTCTTTCCCTTATCAAAGAAACGAGCTCCCTAGTCGGTCTGACGGAGGAGTAGACTGTGTGCGTACTTACCCTTCTTCTCCTAAGATTATGCGTCAGGTTTCAAATTTACTTTTGAAGTGCTAAGACCCCTGCAGAGAAATGATGAACAAGCTTCCTGTTTACAAAACACCAGGTCTGTGCCTGTTTCCCCGCTGCTGCGGGTCACAGACGTTACCGGTTGTCTGACTTCAGCCGCACCACCTACATGACTCTGAAGTGAAACAAAGTCTAAGTTAGTTGACTTTTCTTTGATTAGTCTCCAGGGCATTTATCACTTTCTATGAAAGAAACATCTAATTTAGGTGGCAGTTGATTTGTGCCATGGGATTTCAGCTGACAAGAGGCAGAGTTATGTGTGTGTTTATGGCTTCTTTGCTTTTAAAAGATTAATGTTGGGCAAATATAAATCACGAGACCTGGACAGGGGCTGGGAAGATGGAGCAGGAGCTTGCCAGGGTGATGGATTGAGACGTATTTTAGAGTATTTTCATCAGCTAGAAAAACAGTGTGAGGATGAAGCCGGGGGCTTTAGAGAAATGGCTTTTTCTCCCCAGGCACAGAGAACAGACGGCACAGGGGTTGACCCAGGGGCAGGCAGCTTCCGGGCTCTGTTGCGGATGCAGAATGAGGAAGTGAACTGGGGACTTCCTGAAGCCCCTTTCCTGCCCCGATACCCAGGAGACAGGACTTGGAGGACAAAGGAGGGCCAAGGGCACAGCGGGAAGGACTCGGGAAGTCCCTGGCACTGCCTGCCGCCCTGGCCTCCCCCACTTCCCTCTGTGTGTGTGTCCCTGTGTGTGTGGGTGTGGGGCGTGTGACAGAGACAGAGAGAGA
>CAUYSK010114931.1:0-14238 GCA_963575035.1 Avahi laniger
AATTTCTTTCTATTTTTGGTAGAGGTGGGGTCTCACTCTTGCTCAGGCTGGTCTCGAACTCCTGAGCTCAGAATGATCCGCCCACCTCGGCCTCCCAGAGAGCTAGGATTACAGGCGTGAGCCACCGCGCCCGGCCCCCTAAGGAAGGATTTGAAATACCATTCAACTAGAATTGAGTAAGCATCATGTTTTTATCCTAAATCTAAGAGGAAGTAAGGTGGTATAGTCATTGGTTTTCTTGAGTGTAAAATGAGGGAGTTGGAACTAAATGTGGTGTCAGAGAATATGAGAATTGGCAGAGCAAACATGTATAGGGAGTGTGTACCCATAATGCTGAACTCCGAGGATTTTAATACTACCTCAGATATCTCAGCAGCTGCTTTGCTTTTGAGTACCTCGTCTTCGTTAGAATGTTCAACATAAAACAGATAATTTAAAATATCCTAGGAAAAACTCATAACTGGTTAATTTTTCCTCAAGAGGATACTTTTACTCTTTTTGAGGTATTCTGTTGAAGCATGTTGAGCTGCCAGTTTCTGAAGGACTACAGAGGGAATGCCTGTCTCCTCTTTATTGTTAGTTTCCAGTACATTTCTCAGAGGGTTTGGTTGATGAGGCTTCCACGTAAGTGAATCTTTCAAAAGAATGTCTGCCAGGGAGATCTGGGTTTCCTCAGTGGTGATGTGGTAGTTGGAGGAATCTGAGCAGTAGGCAGGTATTGGTTACTTGATTCTCCAATGTGTGTGTTACAAGCAGCAGGTGATGTTTAAGGTAGGAGGAGGTGGAGAGTTGAGGGGGACATCTCTGTAGTGACTAGAATCTTCTGTTCTTGAAGCTGTATCCGCTTGAGATATATAAAAACGCATGAAGTGCATTTGGTTCTCAATAGGAAGTGTGTGAAAAGATGTATAAATGGCATTTGGCTCAATTCTTCCCTCTTCTTAAGGAAAACAAAGCCTATTTATGCATCAGTACCAGAGCCCTCCATTTTCCCCTTAGAACTATTAACTACCAAGAAGGCAGAAAGAGCACTGGACTGGGAGTTCTGTCTGTATCTTCCCAGGCAAGTTATCGTTTCACTTTTCTGCGCTTCAGGTTCTATGTCTGGTAGATACCTAATGCTATGCTTTCTTTTGAAGTTACCAAAATGGCTCCTAAAGAGCTTACAATCTAATAACAGACAATTCTAAAATGATGTGGTAAGTGCTTGTGTAGAGAGAATTGCATGGTGCATTAGGAAAAGAGGTATAGGGGGTAGGGTCAAGAGAGAGTTTTTAAAAGAGACTTAATCTGTTTTGGGTTAGTCTTACAAAGGATGAGTTAAGTCCCTCAGGTAGACAAAAAAGGCAGTATACCCTGTGGATCCAAAGTCTAGATTTTGGAAACAGAATTCACATCTGGAGTCTGTCACTAGCTCTATGTCCTTAGGCTGTTGATTTATATTCCCTGAATCTGTTTTTCTAATGTAAAATGGGGAGATCTGCCTACTTATTTCAGAGTAATTTTGAAGATGTAAACTGAAAAATCTATATAAGACTTATTATACAGTGCCCAGTACATAGAGCTCCATTAATAGTAGTGGCTTTTACTATTTCAGGGAAAGGAAACTATTTGCAAAGAATGGATATGTGAGAGTATGCCAGGCTCTGAACTACACATTGTTCAGCATGGCTTGAGAGGAAGAGGTTATATATGGAGAGAGGATGGAAGTGATCTGGAGAGCGAGGCAGCAACCACATCGTGAAGAACTCTATCTGAATAATAAGGGGCTGCCACCAGACCTTCCTCAACGAGGTGATGGGCAGGGTGCCATTTGACTTCAGAGAGTGACCTAAGACTTCATCTGGGCTCCCAAAACTGTTCTTAGTATCCAGAGTGCATGTAGGCCAGGTGACTACTCAGTAGAAGGTATAGATGTTGTATAGTACTTCTTGTATCTTTCATTCCCAGGATATGATGGATGATATCTGCCAGGAGCAATTTCTAGAGCTGTCCTACTTGAATGGAGTACCTGAGCCTTCTCGTGGACGCGGGGTGCCAGTGAGAGGCCGGGGAGCTGCACCTCCCCCTCCACCTGTTCCCAGGTAAAAATAACGGAGACGGCCAGAAATGGGTTGTGAATTTGACTACTGGTACCATCTCTCCCAATGGTGCTCTTATCTCCAGTTTAGGAGGGGTCTCAGGATTTGTATATTGCATCAAAAATAGAATTCTAGATCTTGGGCACTTTGACCATTGTCAAGTGCTACAGTCCTGCTGAAACTTTTGGTCTTTTAATTTTGGACAGTCCTAGCATTTTTTATGGTCTGACTTTAGAATTTTACCTTCTGTGACTGATCTTTGAGTGTTCATACTCTTTAGACCTACCTAAGCAATGCAGTGGTTCACTGTGGGGACCTGGGGAGTCTTCCAATGTGGGTTTACCTACCTGCACATTCCTATTTTTTTTAATAATAGTCTAGTTAAGGCCTCATAAAATCTGTCTTGCTCCAGAATTTGCAAACAAATCTGAACATGAAGGTGGTCTATTTATGAAAGGCTCCATTTAAAATAAACTTTCTTTTTGTAGGGGCCGTGGTGTTGGGCCACCTCGTGGGGCTTTGGTGCGTGGTACACCAGTAAGGGGAGCCATCACCAGAGGTGCCACAGTGACTCGAGGAGTGCCACCCCCACCTACTGTGAGAGGCGCTCCAACACCAAGAGCACGAACAGCAGGCATCCAGAGAATACCTTTGCCTCCACCCCCTGCACCAGAAACATATGAAGAATATGTAAGAAATTTGAACAGTGCCATTTCCCAGTACCTACAAGGTTGCCAAAGGAAGCTGAATGACAGGGCCTTGGCCCTTTTATGTAGGTGTCATGGACTGTCTTGCCTATTTTGGAGTCTACCTTATTCTCTTGCAGAGAACATTGAACTATTAGAAGATTTTTTCCACTTTAGGCATGTTTTACTATGTGTGTAGATCAAACAGGAAATACACTGTGCCTTAATGTACAATGTTTTACTAAGTCATCTCCCACTACTAGTCCTAATAATACTAAAGCTCAGTTTTGTACTTTACGTTCTACTCACACTTAATGGCATATCATATTTGTTTGTTTGTTAAGTAACCCTTTCTCTTTTGACTACTCTGTAGTAGATGTTAACATTTTGGAGGGAAATTTCATGTCCTATTAATCCAGAAGCCTGCCATACCTGCCATGGGATGTAATTACCTTCCCGTCTCTCTGTGGTTCTGACATTCTATTTCATTTTATTTGTTCTAGGGATATGATGATACATACGCAGAACAGAGTTATGAAGGCTACGAAGGCTATTACAGCCAGAGCCAAGGGTGAGTCAGGCAATAGGAGTACTATTTTGTGTCATAAGTATGGATGGAGGGAGTTGGAGGAACTGAAAGATTTAGGCAGCAGAACCTAAGGAGCAGAATGGCTTGCCTTGTGAAGGTATCTCCTCTGCTTTTGACATCTGTGAAACACACACTTGTATTTGCACATTTGGATAATTGTGAACTTTAAATTCTAATGTAGAATGTGGGAATAGTAGATAAAAAATTGTGACTGCGTGGAAGCAAGGGAAAAATGCCTTTAAATTATTTTGACTTGTTATTTAAAACTATCGGCAGGGTGCAGTGGCTCACGCCTGTAATCCTAGCCGTCTGGGAGGCTGAGGTGGGAGGATTCCTTGAGCCCAGGAGTTTGAGTGTTGCAGTGAGTTGCAGTGAGCTGTGATGACGCCACTGCACTCTGCCTGGGTTGACGGAGTGAGACTGTGTCTCAAAAAAAAATCATAGCCACATTAAAGTTGCAGAAAATTTTAAAAGGAAACTCGAATCTGACTACCGTAACTTAGGTACTTTTTTGCATTTCTCTTAAAAACCATTTTGTATGTGTATATATCTCTTACCTATGATTGACTGAAAAAGAGTCTCAGTAGAGACAGATCTTTTCTTGTTTGTTTATTCTTCTAGTGAGCCCTGTGAATACTTCATGTGTTTGTACACTGTGATTAGGAGTGTGCTTTTTCACTTTAAATTGTACGGTATCTATATATATATTTTTTTTTGCTATCGTCATAATTATTTTATGAATACATAGTATATATATGTTTTGGAACTCTTTCGTGGTTTGGGGATGGGATAGAATGAGCTAATACAGTAATATGAGATATGGAAGTATTTGAGAGAAAGGTGAAACTGAAACATAGTTATTCTAAAGCTTCTAACACTCTGTCTTTGGTTTTCAGGGACTCAGAATATTATGACTATGGACATGGGGAGGTTCAAGATTCTTACGAAGCTTATGGTATGTCCTTATTTTGTGGTGGGGCAGAATATATAAGTAAGTGCCTGGGAGAATGCTGGTGACTGCATTGTTGGGAATCAGACAGAAACACACATAAGGACAAACCTTGAGTAGGCAAAGTATTAATAGGTGTGCCAATAGGAGCTCTATTCTTATTTAAATTTTGTGATGTGTGGTAGAAAGCAGAACTGCTATAGTGAGATAGGTGGGGTGCTGTTACTCTTGGAAGGCTAGCAGTAGTACCTGTCTTAAACTAGGGTTCAGGTTCAGGTTGGTCTAGTTGGAACAGCAGAGTTTCAAACTAATGTTGATTTTTTTTCTACTCTAGGCAGGAAGACAGCTAGGACCTGGGTTATGTTTCTGGGCCTTTGGTGCTGGTACCTAGGCCACTTTGGTAGATGAAAAGAACTTAATCATATCCAACTCTACTCTTCTGCCCCATGTTATTTAAAAAAAAAAAATTGGATCTCATTGAAAAGAATCTCAATGTAGAAGAAATGCTGGTTGAAAGGGACCAAGATGGCCGGGCATGGTGGCTCACGCCTGTAATCCTAGCATTCTGGGAGGCCGAGGCGGGCGGATCATTTGAGCTCAGGAGTTCGAGAGCAGCCTAAGCGAGAGCGAGACCCCTTCTCTACTAAAAATAGTAAGAAATTAGCTAGACAGTTAAAATATATATAGAAAAAACTAGCTGGCCATGGTGGCACATGCCTGTAGTCCTAGCTACTCAGGAGGCTGAGGCAGAAGGATTGCTTGAGCCCAGGAGTTTGAGGTTGCTGTGAGCAAGGCTGACACCACGGCCCAGGCAACAGACTCTGTCTCGACTCTGTCTCAAAAAAAAAAAAAAAAAGAATCAGATAGGGGCCGGAGTCAGTTCAGGACACCAAGCGCCTTACTGACTTAGAGACATCTCAACTCAGTTCTTGATCCCAAGAGAGCTGTAGAGGCTAGAACAGCAGCAAGATCAAACTGCCTTCCCTGAGGTTTGATTCAAAACACATTGCTCAAGTGTGTCCTCAAGAGCCAATTATGGCCCCATGTTAATGAGCCCCAGAGGGAATGCCATGTGGCGTGGATGGAGAGAGAACTGCCTTTTCAATGTGAGAAATTTTCAGCATACCTGAGGGACTTCCAGGGAGTCTTTGGCAAGGACTCAACAGTTGATAGTTCACCTTAAGACACTGGTGGACAGTGTCCCCTTACCCCTAGTTGAGAGAGAAGAGCCCCTTAGGGCTTCCCACAGACAGACAAGCTGAACCCGACTAAACACTGTAGGAAGTAGCCAATCAGCTACTTGCCCAGGGAAACGAATTTTGCTAGTTTTAGCTAAATGGCTCTGGACAGTTGCCATTAGTAACACTGCTCTGCTCTGCTCATATGCCACTATTTAAAAGTGCACTGTGATTGTACCCAGGTATTTCCCTCCATCAGTGAGGCAGTACAGTGGGGCCTCTGTATGTGTTTGACTGCATTGCATTTCTGTTCTGCTGGAGAAAAGATTGAACTGAAAGAGGCAGACTGCTCCTTAGGCTCCTGGTATGATGTTGCCACAGTTAATGTGTTCTGATCTCTGCCTTTATACAAAGAATTAGAAAAGCAAACTGTCTCGTTGGTACCCAGAAGCCCATTTGGAGAGGGATGGACATGTGTACTATACTAGAGGTATAATGAGGGTTCTGTGTAACTTTGGATCCTTATAGGAATTTAAGACTAGAGTGATGGAGGAAGGTATTTGTGAGTACAGACAGCTGGAGAAATACTTCAAGAATGAACTGAACTGGTGTGGGTAAATTGTAGGAACAAATGGGAAGAATAAGCTTAAATACAACTTTTCACAAAAGGTCAGCTTTAGAAGTAAGTGACCATCTCCCTCAGGCTTTTCCCTGTCACGAAGGAAAACCATTTGAGGATGTCAGTCATGTTGTCTGGCTTATCTGGACTGTCGACACAAGAAAGGAGCTAAGGAATTCTCCTAAATAGTGCTCTAAATGCAACATTTGACTGCACTTCCCTCTACCAGATCAATGAGTGTCAGCTCTGCTGGTGGTGGCCTTTTTTTC
Source organism: Avahi laniger (assembly GCA_963575035.1). Classification (NCBI taxonomy): domain Eukaryota; kingdom Metazoa; phylum Chordata; class Mammalia; order Primates; family Indriidae; genus Avahi; species Avahi laniger. Next base: position 6,372 of record CAUYSK010114931.1, read on the forward strand.
TCCCAGACAGCCAGAGGACACTTCTCCACAGGAAAACCTGACTTGTTGATGCCTGGCAAGGGGGCTCCCTGTTTCCAATCTGAAAGACTTCAGTAGTTTTGTTACCTTACTTGAGGCTGTCTGCCAGATTGCTTTGGGAACAGGAAAGGACGCTGCAGACCCACTAAAATGAATAACCCCTTCACTGCTTCAAGCAAGGTGTTGGTTTTTTCAAGATTTGGAGTCTAGAAGATAGATCATATTGCTTTTGGAGAACCTCCCTGCTGGAGAATTACTCCAGAGTCAATGCCAGCCTTTTCTGAGTTGTTCCCTTCTGTCCTTGTACTCAAAACTATGAGAAATTGCCCAGGCTGCTCAAGAGGGTCAAGCAGAGTAGTGAGCAAGGACCACCAGAGAGGTGTCAAGAGGTTGGAAGAAAAATAGTGTTGTTGGTGATCTTTATACCATGTTGACCTAAGTGTCTTTGTTTTCCCTACAGGCCAGGACGACTGGAATGGAACCAGGCCATCACTGAAGGCCCCTCCAGCTAGGCCAGTGAAGGGAGCATACAGAGAGCACCCATATGGACGTTATTAAAAACAAACATGAGGGGAAAATATCAGTTATGAGCAAAGTTGTTACTGATTTCTTGTATCTCCCAGGATTCCTGTTGCTTTACCCACAACAGACAAGTAATTGTCTAAGTGTTTTTCTTCGTGGTCCCCTTCTTCTCCCCACCTTATTCCATTCTTAACTCTGCATTCTGGCTTCTGTATGTAGTATTTTAAAATGAGTTAAAATAGATTTAGGAATATCGAATTAATTTTTTAAGTGTGTAGATGCTTTTTTCTTTGTTGTTTAAATATAAACAGAAGTGTACCTTTTATAATAAAAAAAGAAGTTGAGTAAAAAAAAAAAAAACCACAAACCTGTTAGTTTCAAAAGTGACATTGCTTGCTTAAAGGTTCTGAAGTAAAGACTTGTTAACTTTCTCTTAGTTTTGATTTGAGGCATCCCGTAAAGTTATAGTTGCAGAATCCCAAACTAGGCTACATTTCAAAATTCAGGGCTGTTTAAGATTTAAAATCACAAATGTTAACGGTAGTAGGTGCCACCATGTAAAAGTGAGCTCAGACGTCTCTAAAAAAATGTTTCCTTTAAAAGCACATGGCGGTTGAATCTTAAGGCTAAATTTTAATATGAAAGATCCTCATGAATTAAATAGTTGATGCAATTTTTAACGTTAATTGATATAAAAAAAACAAAATTAGGCTTGTAAAACTGACTTTTTCATTATGTGGGTTTTGAAATCTAGCCCCAGACATACAGTGTTGAGAGATACTTAGGGGGAGGGAGAATAGGTTTTTAAGAGGTTGATTTGGGGGGAGGGGATGGCCACCTGAATTGATTTTGATGCAGAGCTTTGTAGCCACAAACAATCTTTCAGTCATAGCACTAATAATTAACATTTCAGTATTTAAGAAGACTAGTATTTTGTCCATCTGAGATTCTGCACTCCATGAAAAGCTCACTTGGACACTGAGGCCAAAAGCTGATGATTTTCTTAAATTGATGGCTATCAATATTGAACTGTTCCCAAGACAGTCAAGTATGTCTCAACACTAGCATGATATAAAAAGGGACACTGCAGCTGAATGAAAAAGGAATCAAAATCCACTTTGTACATAAGTTAAAGTCCTAATTGGATTTGTACTGTCCTCCCATTTTGTTCTCGGAAGATTAAATGCTACATGTGTTAAGTCTGCCTAAATAGGTAGCTTAAACTTATGTCAAAATGTCTGCAGCAGTTTGTCAATAAAGTTTAGTCCTTTTTTAATCAAAGTAAATGTGATGAATTGTCATTTTTTTGGGTGGACAATAAAATAGTTTTCTCTTTCAAATAAACTTAAATTAACTCTAAAGTTAATGGGCTTGTTAAAAGTTGGAGACATTCTTAAAAGTGTTGGGGGGGATTTTATTTTAAGTTTACCAAAAAAAAGTTTATGGAGTTGTTAAGTTTTAGTTTAAAAATAACCAAAGCTTTTTCACCCCCTGGAAGTTGTTGAAAGTGCTTGTATCCAAATCCTATCAAAAGTTCTAATTTCTGGAGAGAAAAACCCAACTGAGCTAAAACTTGGATTGGTTTCCGTACATAGGTCTCAGCATTTAAGTGCCAGCTGTCCTAGTCTGTACCTTCTATAAGGCCCCCAGGTGGCCCTAAAGAGTGACACGAAATAATTTCTGTAAGCTTAGAAAGGGATAGCACTTGTCTTTAGATATGACAATTTGGCAAATCTTGGGTGCTTGTAAGGGTTTCCCTTCCAATCCCAGAAATGCTGTTAATAGCTGGGGCAGGGTCTGGCATGATAGGCTGGCTCTGAATTCCCTCCTAAGAGACCAAGAAAGGAAATGATGGAATTGGTTGGCCCTGTTTCTACTCCATGTTAATTCTCAGGGTTCTCATGCCTTCCCTAAGAGAGCCACCTAAACTGCTCGGGGGTGAAAAATCCTCTTGTATGAAGTGCCAAGCTGCCTGCAGCAGTGCATGATGGACATTTTTTTTCTTTTTAAAACACACCAACAAAAAAAAATGTATTTGTAGATTGTGATAAAGTGTAAATAACTGAATTTTCAACCATGGTTTGAAGTCAGCTTTCAGGGCATTATGTCTTGTTTTGATGAAAAGAGATCACTCTATACCCCCCTTTTTAAAGGAAAATTATCGCAAGAGAATCAGGATGTGTAAAGCTAACATGCATCGCAAAAAACCAAAGGTAACCTAAATGTCTGATTTTAATAGCACATATTTCTCTTTTACATAAACTGTGACAGCAACTTGCATAAACAATTCTTTAGCTGTTAATTTTAATGTTAAAACTTTGCAAAACTTGTTTAATAAAACTAGCTGTAAAAAGAAAAACCATATGCTGCCGCATAAATTAGCCATAACTCTTAATAATCCTGCCCATCACAAGTGAACTGTAATGTAACCTGGGCACAAAGTCTGACATCTTAAATGACACATTGTAAAATTTCAATGACTGTAGATTAGACCTCCTGCTGCACCCCAAAGTAAAGCTTTCTGCTCAGCTATTTTAAAATGTATAAGGATGAGTCCCTATAGGTCCCCATATTTATATTCACAATGAAATATGTTACTTAAAATTTCTTGAAAGTTGCATGTTTCTCTCCTGTAATGTGTAAACTGCATGCAGGACCTCTTTATCTGTTATTTTGTATGTCTTTAAAACTTCCTCTTCAAAAGACTGATCTCTTACTTCTCCATTTTCAGGTAATAGAAAATTCCTGAGGCATTTCCTGGAATAGAATGGGTAGTGAAGACCCATGTCAGGTATGTTAAGGTAGCTTTCTGTTGAGGACTGTGTGCCTTTTTTCATCGTGACTGTAAAACAGTTACGCCTGGAAGGTGGTCACTGGGCTACTCTTTCCTGCAGTCTTCTGTATTGTCTTTAAAACATGACCATGTTCATATGTTGGTTTACAATCCATATTGAATTTACTACTAATGGTTGATAAGACCAAATAGTGTCAGCTTATACCTACTGAATCCCACTCTATTTATCCTGTTAATAACCTGATGAGGCAGTGTTTCATTTGGAGTTCATTGGTTGCAAGCAACAAAGTAGCTAATGTAAATAAAAGAGACTTTATTAGAAAGATGTTCAGGGTTTAGAGATTTAGTGTGAAGGCTAGAAAATCTGGCATGGGAACCATAGTGGCTGCAGAGAACTGCGACAGCAGTGGTAGACCAGAGGAATGATCTTGAAGCAGGAATTGGCTGCTAGTAATAGTGCTTGGGCACTACTGTTAGAATAGGTAAACTCCAGCTTTGTTTGCTTTCTTTCTCCCTCTAGATTCAAGTTCTAGGGAGAGAATTGATGATTAGCTTGAGTTCTATGCCCTTACTTTACCAGTATTGAGTTAAAAACAACTAATTCTTCAAAAGGAAGTTGGGGGGTTATTAAAAAAGAGAAAGGGATGCTGGGCTGCCAAGAAACAATTGTCCGGTAATGTCTATTTTATAGCAGTAATGAAGACTTAATGAGGTTAAGTAACTTCCCAGGGTCATATGATTAGCATGGCTAGTGATCAAGCCCAAGTTTATGTGTTGCCAGAACCTATCATCTTAACCCTATACTATACTGCCCTTAATCTAGGGAAGGGGTATTTCTCATACTTAGATGACCCTTCATAGGGATATTGTGGTGTAGTAGAAGGGACGTGGAGCCTGGCAAACCTAGAGCTGACTCTACAAGCGGTCTTTTGTTTAGTGACCTAACACAAATCACTTATTTCCACTTCTAGGAAAGGAAGATGGTGATACTGCACACCTCACAGTGGTTGGCAAACTGAAGGAGTTCTAATATATACAAGGCCAACCGATTCAGTGCTGTATATATAGTAAATATTAGTGGTCTTTTCCTAAGAACGCTTGCCCTAAATTTAACTCCCTGTTTGTGTAGTTGGGGACTCTGACAACAGTGAACCTTCCTGTTGCCTGAAGCCATCAAGCAACTAACTGGCTGATTTTTCCCTCTGGTTTGAGTGAGTTGTTAGTGTTAGGATGACACTGAGGACAAAGGTTCTAACTAAGTAAGCCAAAGGCACATAGAGCGTTTGACAGTGAACTTTGGCTTCTTGAAATTTCTTTGTCTTCCAAACCTGCCCCTAAGATCTGGAGGCTTAAAGGAGGGTTGTTGTGTACTGAGCATGGTTCTGAGTACACAGCAAGTCCCAAGTTTGACTTAGGTCGCATGAATGGCTAGGAAATGTAAGAGGAAATTCCTGAATGCAGAGAATCTAATCTTAGCTCTTCCTAGGATCATCTGAAGTTTGCCGAAATTTCTTTTTCCGTTTGGACTGTGATTTGTGCTTGGAGAGGCAGGTTCCATTGTTTCTAGACCCAGGCCTGCTGGTGGTCCACCTTTTCTGGGAGTGTAGCATAGTCTGTTGAGCCAAGTGTTTTCTGTAACTCTATCACTTAGTACCTGCGAACTTTTATTACAGTTCTGTAAGCTTTAGAGACAGGAAAGATTGGGTACCTGTCTTAGCTCCGCCTCATCTCAGCCTTTGTCACCTTAGACAAAAACAATGTTTAACCCTTCTCCTTGCCTCATGTTTCAACACATGAAGTTGATGATAATAGCCAGTATTTATCACTATGTACATCATAATATTCTAAATAGTTAATAAGAGTTATTTCATTTGGTCCTTCTGTATCCTTTTTTAATTGAGATAAAATTACATAGCATAAAATTTACCATTTTAACCATTTTAAAGTATACAATTTAGTGGTTTTTAGTATATCTACGATGCTGTGCAACCATTACTATTTTTAATTCCAGAACATTTACATCACTTCAGAAAGAAATCCTGTACTTGTTAGTAGTCACTCCAATTCCCCCACTCTCCCTGGCCCCTGGCAGCCACTAATCTTTCTGTTTCTGTGGGTTTGCCTATTCTGAACATTTCTTGTAAATGGAATCCTACATGTGCTTTCTGTGATTGGCTTCTTTGATTTTGCATGTTTTCAAGGTTCATTTGTTACAGCATGTATCATAGTACTTCATAATAATGATAGGAAACATATTATTTCTAAAAGCAGCTCATTTCACTTGAGACAGCTTTTAAGTATTAGACCTTTTCTCTCATTTTGAATGAGACCTACATCTTAGTAACTTAATACTGGTTCTACTTTGGACCTCTGGAGCAACAGCCTTTTAAGTAATTAGAGACTGTTTTCTTTCCTGTTTCTCTCTCATCTCTAAAAGTTTTTCTTAGACTTGCAAGATTTGATTTTCAAGAAAAACTGGAAATTTGAGACAAGCGCAGTGTCTCATGCCTGTAGTCCCAACTACCCAGGAGGCTGAGGTGGTAGGATCGTTGGAGCTCAGGAGTTCGAGGCTGCAATAAGCTATGATCTTGTCTCTGCACTCCAGCCTGGGCAACAGAGTGAGGCTCCTTCTCAAAAAAAAAAAAAAGGATTTTATGTACAATTGTTTAATGTTTGCTCAGATTTTTAAAAATATAGTATTGGTCCCAATAAAATTCATCTGCTGCAGGCCAAATGTGGCCCTTAGCCTACCAGTTTGTAGCCTATTATTAGCTTCTGGTTGATACAAATTAAAGGACATGTTAGGATTTTTAGTGATCCTGTCTCTCTTTGGGCAGACTTAACTGTTCTGGTGGCAAAAAAAATCTGGGGTTTTTAGGGGCTTTTGGGTAACAACTTTACTGAGATATAATTCATATACCATAGTGTTCACCCATTTAAAGTGTACAATTCAGTGGTTTTTTAGTATATACACAGAGCTGTACAGTCATCACCACAATCAATTTTATCTTATTTTTTTTTATTACCTAGAGCAATGCCCAAGAATCCTTGAGCAAGTGGACTCCAATTTTAGAATATCTTTATCATCCCCTAAAGAAACCCCATGCCCTTTATCTGTCTCACCCCAATCTACTTATCTCCTCCAGCCCTAGGGAACTACTAGTCTACTTTCTGTCTCTATAGGCTTGTCTGTTCAGGACATTTCATATAAATGGAATCATACAATACATGCTCTTTTGTGACTGGCTTCTTTCATTTAGCATAATGATTTCAAGGTTCATCCATGTTGTAGCGTGTATCAGTATTTTGTTCCTTTTTACTGTCAAATGCTATTTCATTGTATTAATATGTGTATGCCACATTTTATTTATACATTCATCCATTAATGGACATTTGGGTTGTATCTGCTTTTTGGCTATTATGATAAATACTGCTTTGGACATTTGTATACAAGTTTTTGTGTGGGCACGTGTTTTCAACTTCTTGGATATATGCCTAGGAGAGAAATTGCCAGGTCATATGGTAACTCTTCAACTTTTTGCAGAACTGCCAAACTGTTTTCCACAGAGCCTGTACCATTCCTACCAGCAATGTATGAGGGTTCCAATTTCTCCATATCCTCACCAACACTTACTTTACATTTTATTATAGCCATCTGGATGGTTGTGAAGTGGTATCTCATTGTGGTTTTGATTTGGATTTGGATTTCCCTAATGACTAACGTTATTGAGCATCTTTTCATGTGCTTGTTAGCCAATTATATATATCTCTTTGGAGAAATGTCTCTTTAAATATTTTGTTGACTTTTAAATTGGATTATTTATCTTTTTATTATTGAGTTGTAAGTTCTTTATATGTTCTGTATGCTAGACCGTTATCGGATATATGATTTACAAATATTTTCTCCCATCGAGGGAGCTGCCTTTTTATTTTATTTGAAGCACAAAAGTTTTTCATTTCAATGGAGTACAGTTTATCTGTTGCTTTTTTTGTTGATTGTGCTTTTATTGTCATAGATAAGAAGCCATTGTCTCACTCAAGCTCAGGGAGATTTACACCTTTGTTTCCTTCTAAGAGTTTTTTAGTTTCAATTCTTACATTTAGGTCTGTGATTCATTTTATGTTAGCTTTTGTATATGGTGTGAAGTGGGGCTTCAAAATTTTTTTTTTTCTTGAGACAGAGTCTCGCTCTGTCACCCCGGGTAGAGTGCGGTGGCATCATCTTAGCTCACTGCAACTTCAAAACTCCTGGGCTCAAGCTGCAATCCTCCTGCTTCAGCCTCTTGAGTAGCTGGGACCACAGGCACACACCACGACTAATTTTTATATTTTTGGTAGAGAGGTACCCCTTGCTCCAGGCTAAGAATGAAGCTAGAGATACATCAGCAGCTACTAGGGCTTTCTGGCCACCAAGGATGAAACTTAGGCTGTTTTCTGTTTTAGAAACAGCATTCTGCCAGTCACAGAAGGCTTCTTGCCAGCATATATGCAGAATGCTCCCTGAACCAAGTGAACCACAGGAATAGAAGTAGT
>CAUYSK010114933.1:0-13070 GCA_963575035.1 Avahi laniger
AGGCACCACAAGAGCAGAAGAATGGGATCCATTTGTATTTGCCATCAAATTGGTACTAACTGATCAACACTAGGGTGATCACATGGCAGAAATACTCTCCAGGGATTAGGGGGATGGCAGGCGAATCTACAACTAAAGGACATGGGGAGCACTAAAGGGAGGGAAGGGCACGCCTTTAACCTGCATTTGGGGAAGGCAAAGACATAAAGTGTAACTAGAATGTTTGTACCCTCACGATACCTTGGAATAATAATAATAAAAAAAAAAGAAAATGCCATTCTATAAAAACACCTGTACCCAAATGTTTATAGCAGCACAATTCACAATTGCAAAGATGTGGAAACAACCCAAGTGTCCATCGATACATGAGTGGATTAATAAAATGTGGTATATATATACCATGGAGTACTATTCAGCTTTAAGAAACAATGGTGATATAGCACCTCTTGTAGTCTCCTGGATAGAGCTGGAACCCATTCTACTAAGTGAACTATCCCAAGAATGGAATAACAAGCACCACATCTACTCACCATCAAATTGGTATTAACTGGTCAACACATAAGTGCACATATAAGAATAACATCTATTGGATGTTGGGCAGCGGGGAGGAGGGAGAGGGGACGAGGGGACGGGTATATGCATACACTAAGAGTGTGATGCGCACTGTCTGAGGGATGGATACGCATGAAGCTCAGAGTTGGTGGGGGGGGAAGGGAAACATACCTAACCTAAATGTCTGTACCCCCATAATATGCTGAAATAAAAAAAATTCATTTCTGGTCTCTGGTTGCATTTAATGATTTTCAGAGTGGCAATGTTGTGATTGAAAGGGATAGTCTTTGAAAGCAAATCCCCCTGAATTTACACTGGATTCCATCATTTATTACCTGTGTTACTGGAGGACAAGTTTTATGCTCTTTGAGCCTTAGTTTTTCAGTATTTAGAAAATAGAGTCTGCAGTGTTCACTTCAAACAGGTGGGTATGAAGATTATGTAACTTAATGCATGTATTTTTTTGCAAGGAGGGCATCTACAGAAGATTTATATTCCTATTCCTCTTCTGTTTTCTCTAGTAAATCTCTCTTAAGCAGTTTGAATTTGGTGTATGGAACATCTGATCAATTTAACCACCAGCTCTGATCTGGTTGCAATGTTCTCCTCCATCTTGTTGAATTTTGAGGAGCAAGTTTCAGTCCTTTGACTTGGTCTCCTGATGTCTCCCCATCTCTGAGGCTGGAGATGGTGCCTCTCCTGGGAATTCTCAGGTTCTACAGCAGTCTGTCCTGAAGTACATTCTGTGTGGACTGCTGTTTCCTTATCCAGGGATTTTCTTCTGATTTTTACCTGAGAGTCTTCCATTGGAAGCATCTAATTCAATGCCATCTTTTCCAAAAACCCTTCTTCAAAGCACCCAGTAGGACAAGACCATCTCAGTATAAACATGACACTTTCGTGTACCACCTTATGCCACCCAGAGAGCTCTTTCTCACATTTTATGCAGCTTGTTGAATAAATGTGTATTTGAGGAACTGGTCTTTTTCCCAGTTACAAGGTAAATCTTTGAGATCGGAATCTTTATCTAATTCATCTTTATTTCTTTCTCAGAGCCTAGAAGATTGCCATATATGCAGAAGACTTACCGTAAATGGTTTTTAGTAAATTGATGCATTTATTAAAATATAAAGTGCTTGCTCACACAGTTTCCCAAGATCTTTTGCCATTTTATGTCCCTAAAAGTCTATTTTTGTTGATAAAGTTTCTTCTCTAGCCTCTAGCTAAAATTTTTAAATGTTATGGTATCCTCTAAACAGTTAAAGTAATTTTAACTAACTAAGCATTAAAACCAATAATGTGATTTTGTTGATTATATGGGAAGCCTTGCATTCTGAAAGAAAAAGTAGAGTAATAAAGGTATAGAATTATTATATATGTATATGCATATAAGCCTGGAAGGTTATAAACCCATATATTAATAGTGTTTTTTTCCTAGTAAATGGAATTATGTGACTTTTTCACATTTTTTTATCAATGTTTTCCATTCTTTTACAATGACTATATTACATTATTTTACAAAAAAGAAAAAAAAAAGGAAAGGAAAAAATGACATGTCAAAGCTAATGTGAAAAAAAAATAAAAATACCACAATTTGGAGGCATCTCTACTTTTTCGAGGTGCAAGGAGCTGCTGCTGTGCTGTCCTAGGTGAGCCGTGGGTGCAGCAGCAGGTGGAACTCCCTCCTAGAGTGGGGAGCACGAGTGTTCGAAACCATACCTTCTCAATGACAGCTTCAACCCTGCAAGACTTTTCTAAACTGAAGTAAATCTCTGCAAGGGGGGCAGATGTCTGCCAGCCATTGGTAGAAAAAAATACCAACACCCATCCATACCATATGTAATATCATAAGCAAGGAAAACTCTGACCTTTAAAAATGTATAGAAGTCTACAGTTCATGAGCAGGACATGTTTTTCAATATAGAGCAAGGTTGGCATGAGACATAAAGTAGAGTTATATTTTCCAAGCAGAAAATATCCAGGCAGCTACTAAGCTGTTGCTTACCTGAATGCCATTTTTGAGAATTCTCTACCATTTTATTGCCATCTCTTACTGCCCTCTATAATATTTCCTCTTTTGGGGGCCTTGTGCAAAGTGGAGCAAACTTTGCTATTCAGTTCAGAAATCAGAGAGACTTTTGTGCCATATTTACCTTCTATAATTTATGTAGCCATGGAAAATAACTATTTAGCATCATATATAAACACTTGGTTTTAATTAAAAATAGTATTCTGGGCTTTCTTAATTCTAACTTACCAAAATATAAGTAGATGTGTTCTAACCTTCATTGGGACTATTGAGGGAGGTCTGTGCTCATGGTCATTGATTTTCCTGGAAAAAAAAACATGTGCATGCAGAGACATCTTAGCCTCTAGGAATACATAAAATACCATGCTATTTGAAATGCCTTTTTTAAAAAAAATTATTTTATTTCAATAGATTTAGGGATGTCAAGTGTTTTTTGTTACATGGATGAATTATACAATGCTGAAGTCAGCGCTTTTAGTGTACTCATCACCTGAATAGTGTATATTTGTACCCGATAGGTAGTTTTTTGTCCCTCACCCTCTTCCCACCCTCCCCTCTTCTTAGTTTCCAATGCCCATTGCACCACTTTGTGATCATATATACCACTGTTTAGCTCCACCTTATAAGCGAGAATAGGTGGTATTTGTTGAAATGCCCTTTTAAGTTTTAAATTAGGAGCCAAGTCTCACCTCTTTTCTCTCATCCTTTTAAATACCTGTAATGATTCTTACTCAGCCTATTGATGTGTCTTCTTAAAGTAGCAGCACGACTCTTTGTTTAAATGCCTGTTGGTCAAATGAGGAAATGAGTGCAGGAGACGGTGGTGGCTTATCCCTGGTCCCACAAGCGCCATCGTCGTGCAGCTTTGCATCAGCTTTGCGTGGAAGACTTGCACCTGGCATCAGCTTCCCGACTTCCATCCCCAGCCACACTAGGAAGAGACCTCCTCCGAATTTTCCAACTTAACATTCTTACAGAATCAGATTCTATCCAGTGCACTATATTAACTGCCATGTCGTACCATCTGTGAAAATGCCCCACTTGACGGAATCGAAACCACAACCCTCTCGACCTATCCAAGATAAAAAAGTCATGGCCTGATGGGTGATTCACCTGCCTCCTTTGTGCAAGCGTCCTCCTGCCAGCCGCTGGAGCTGCGGGTCCTGCACAGTGTCCTTCCTTCTTCGCTTACATTCGCTTGACTTATGGTTGTAGGTGAGGGAAGCAGGAGGTGAAGAAGAGGCGTTTGGGCAACCTCTGTAATATCAGGTTACTTGAACACCTGGAGTGCTGGAGATGTTAGAGAGGCCGTCCTTGCCTTTTTCCTGACCTCAGGGCAAAACTGCAGGCTTTCACCAGTAAGTGTTTTGTGGCAGTTTGTTTAGCACACGTTGGCAGACTGAGGGAGTTCTCTTCAATTTTTAGTTTGCTCTAAGTTTTTGTCATGAATATATGTTGAATTTAGTCAAATGCTTTATCTGCATTATGAGATAATCCCGTTTTTTCTTCATTCTATTAACAGGGTGAATTACAGTGACTGACTTTCAAATGTTGACCCAGCTTGCATTCTAAAGCTAAACACACTTGATCACGGTACATTATCATTTTTACATATTGCTGGATTTTATTTGCCATAATTTGCTGAGAATTTAGGCCATGGGCACAAGTGTATTGTCTGTGACATTCTTTACTTGTATTATCTTCACCTGGCTTTGATATCAAAGTAAGGCTGGCATCATACAATGCGTTGGGAAGTGTTTTCCTCTCTTTAAGTGCTGGATGAGTTTGCGTAGCTTTAGCACGACAGTCACGTGCTGCATAACAGCGTTGCAGTCAATGACAGACCGTGCATACTGTGGTGGTCCCATAAGATTATAATAGAGCTGAAAAATCCCCGTCATCTAGTGGTGTTGTAGCAGTCGTAATGTGCATAACACATTAGTCACGTGTTTGTGGTGATAGTAGTGTAAACAAACCTACTGCACTGCCAGTCATGTAAAAGTATAACATGTATAATTATGTGCAGTATATAACACTTGTTAATGATAATAAATGACTTTTGTTAACTGGTTTACGTATTTACTATATTGTACTTTTATTGTTATTTTAGCATGTACTCCTTGTACTTGTAAAAAAATAGGTTAACTGTAAAACAGCCTCAGGCAGGTCCTTTAGGAGTATTCCACAGAAGCATTCTCATGACAGGAGATGACAGCTCCATCGGTGACATTGCCCCTGAAGACCTTCCAGTGGGACAAGATGTGGAGGTGAAAGGTAATATTGATAATCCTGACCCTGCATAGACCTGGGCTAATGTGTGTGTTTGTGTCTTTGTTTTTAACAAAAAAGTTTAAAAGGTAAAAAAATGAATTTTTATTAATAGAAAAAAGCTTACAGAATAAAGATATAAAGAAAATATGTTTTGTAGCTGTACAATGTGTTTATGTTTTAAGGTAAGTATTATAATAAAAGAGTCAAAAGTTTACAAATTTGAAGTTCATAAAGTAAAAAACTTAGAGTAAGCTAATGTTAATTTATTCTTGAAGAAAACTTCTTTATAAATTTAATGTAGCCTAAGTGTCCAGTGTTTATAAAGTCTGCAGCAGTGACAGCAGTGGCCTCAGCCTTCACATTCACTCACTGCTCCCTCCCTGACCCACCCAGAGCCACTCCCAGTCCTGTAAGCGCCATTCCTGGTAAGCGCTTTATACAGCTGTGCCATTTTTAATATTTTATACTGTTTTTTACTATACTTTTTCTGTTTATCTGTTTAGATACACAAATACTTGCCATCGTATTACAATTGTTTACAGTATTCAGGACTGTAGGTTTGTAATCTAGGAGCAGTAGGCTATACCATATAGAGGCTTATGTAAGGACATTCTATGATGTTTACGCAATGATGAAATTGCCTAATGACACACTTCTCAGAATATATCCTCTGATGTTAAGTGACACATGACTGTATCTTGTTCTTAAGCGCTATTAGAATTAAACAGTAAAGGCATTTGCTCCTGGAATTTTCTTTGCTGGAAGGTTGTTAACTTAATGTACTTTTTAAATAGATATAGGAAAATTCAGATTATCTGTTTTTTCTGATTGAGTTTGGCAATTGGTTCCTTTGAAAATATTTATTTCATCTAAGTTGTTGAATTCATGGGAGTGGAGTTGTTTATAATTTTACCTTATGGTTTATCGAGTGTGTATAGATTCTGTAATGTCACCACAAATTTCTGATATTTATAATTTCTTTCTTCTCTATTATCGGTCATTCAAATAAGAGGTTTTACAATTTTATTGATTTTTTCAAAGGACCAATTTTTTGTTTTATTGATTTTTTTCTCTATTGCTTCTCTATTTCAATTTAATTAATTTCTGCTCTCGTCTTTACTGTTTTCTTTCTCCTACTTACTTTGGATTTAATTGTGGTTTTCCAGTTTCTCAAAGTGAAAAGTTAGAGAATTGACTTGAGACTTTCTCTGTTTTATAACATAAACATTTGATGTTATTGATTTTTCATTAAGCACTGGTCTAGTTGTATCCCACGAATTTCAACGTGTTGTGATTTTATTTTCATTAAATTCAAAATATTTTCTATTATCTTAGATAACTTCTTTGTGCCATGGGTTATTTAAAAGTGCTTTGTTTAATTTTCAAATATTTGGGGATTTATTCTTATATATTTCTTTATTTATTTTTACTTTATTCCCGCCATGGCTCAAGAAAATTCTTAGTGTAACGTCAATATTTTCTATTTGTTAAAGGTTATTTTTTGACGCCAAATAAATTGTACTGGTGATTGTTTCATGTGCACTTACAACTATGTATTTGCTATTGTTGAAAGTATTTTGTAAATGTCAAGTAGGTCAAATTGGTTGATAGTGTTGTTCAGGTCATCTATATATTTTTATATTTTCTGTCTATTTGTTTTATTGGTTACTGAGAAAAGAGTGTTGACATGTCCTAGTATAATTGTGGATTTCTTTATTTCTCCTTTTAGTTCCTGTATTTTGAAGCACTGCTTTAGGAGAAAAATTATGCAATGACCTTCTTTATCTCTAGCAATACTACTTGTTTTAAAGTCTATTTTGTCTAATAATGTGTATAAGTGCTCTAGCTTTCTTTTGATTTGTATAGTGTATTATTTTACATCCTTTAACTTTTAAGCCATCTCTGTGTTTAGATTTAAAAGTGCATGTCTTGCAGATATCATACCTTAGTGTCTTACTATTTCATCCATTTTTAGGATCTCTGTCTTTTAAATGATGTATTGAGACCATTTATATCTAATGTAGTTTTGATATGGCTGCATTAAGATCTATTATTTTGCTAGGCATTTTTTAATTTGTTCTGTATCTTTATTATTTTTTCTCTTTGTTCTTCTTTGTATGAATTCTGTATATTTGAAATGATTTCCTTTTGTCTCTACTATTGGATTATCATTTAGTACTTCTGTAAAAAACATTTTTAGTGATTTCTCTATGGTTTAGAATCTCTAGGCATATTTTGAATTATTCATATCCAGTCTTCAAGTATCTTACCACTTCTATGTTAAGATCTTTCAACTAGATTCTTCCAATTCCTTCCGTCCATTATTTCTGAAATTTTGTCATGTTGTTTACTTTCACATATACTATAACACACAATGCATTGTTACTGCATTGGTTTTACATGATGAATTATATTTTAGAGCAATTAAAAACAATACAAATGATTTAACATTTACCTTCATTTATATCACTTCTAGCACTCTATTTCTTTGCGTAGATCGAAGTTTCTATCTGATATCCTATTTGTTCTGAAGAACTTCCTTTACCATTTCTTGTAGTATAAGTCAGTTGTTAATGGATTTCCTAAGTTTTTGCTAGTCTGAAAAAAATCTTTCTTTCACATTCTTTTAGGAAGATGTTTTCACTAGGTATAGAATTCTGCCTTCATCACTTTTGTAATTAGCCCTTTTAAACATATCACTCCATGGTTTTCTCACTTGAAAAGATTCTGATAATAAGTCTACCTTCAAGATTTTCTCTTTATCTTTAATACAGCAGTTTGCATATCACATGTCTAGGGGTTTGTTTCTTTATGTTTATATTGCTTAGTATTCTCTGAGATTCTCTCATATGTGATTTTGTGTCTTTTATACTTTTTGACAATTCTCAAATACTGTCCCTTTAAATATGCCTTTTGCCCCATTCTCTCTCTATCTTCTATGCTTCCAGTGATATACATATACTAGGTAACTTGATTTTGTTCCATAGCTCTTGAATACTCTGGTCTGTTTTAATTTTTTTCACTCTTTTTTTGTCTTTGTGTTATAGTTTTGGTAATTTCTATTGAAGTATACTCAGTTTTACCGATTCTTTCCTTGAGTGTGTCAACTTTACAAATATACCTGTTGAAGGCATTTTTTCATCTCTGCTGCAATGTTTTTGATTTCTAGCATTTCTGTTTGTTTTTGCAGTTTCCATCTGTCTTCTAAAATTCCTCATCTGTCTATGCATACTTCTACCTTTTCCACTAAATCCTTTGACATATTATAGTAGTTATTTTAATTCTTTGAGAGTTTCTGCATCTGGTTCATGAAAGTATATGCTTTCCATTATTTTGTCTCTCTTCAGGAGTTTTATTTATTTATTTATTTTTTGCTTTGTTGTGTGTCTTTTAATTTTTGGCTGGGAGCTGGACATCTTATGTAGGACAGAAAAGATTAAAGTAAATAGTATTTATGACAGGAACTGAGCATGCCTTCTCTTTTGCTAAGCCTTTGGAGTGAGACATTGATTCAATATTTTCAGAAGTTGAGCTGGGTTTGGAGTTTGTTATTGCCATGGTTACCCTCAGTTTACTTCAGGGTTTTTAAATTTCTCTAAAATTTAGGGTGGGCGCTAGATTGCCAGAGGATTTTTCTCAATAATCCTGATCTGCCACCAGCTTTAATATTTCAATATGTGCCTACACCCTACGGAGTATCTGTCTTTCTGTGTTTTGTCCTTCCCTCCCCCAGCGTGGAATCCTGTTATTTCCGACTAGGTACATGCTAGCCAGTGGAAAGGGAGCAGAGGTGCTTTCTTTTGTCCCGGCTGGGGGTTCATGTTAGGCAGTGCTTTGTCCCAGGTTTCTTTGTGATGCTTCTTACTCAGTGTTAGAGAGTCTCTGCTGCTTTGGGTCCAGGATGTTTTCAGCGCCCCACTCCAGGTATGGAGGTTTCTCTTCTGTTCCCTTTCCGTACATGCAGCGGGTCTTCATCTATATCCTGAGGGTAGCAGGGTTCGCTGCCTTTTTCCCAGAAGTTTGAGTTTTTGTTCTGTAGAGGAGATGGGGACAAGGGTCTGGGCAGAGATACGTGCCTTTCCTGCCGCAGCTGCTGCTCTTTCCTGCAGGCCTGCACCGTGAGATGGGCTTTCTCCTGTGTCTCGCTCTGCTCCTCATCCTCTTGTGAGTTCTCAGGGAAGTCTGGGGAATAGCCCGTGTGTGAAAAGTTACCTCGTTCCCCTGCAGGCCCCAAGATTCTATCCATGTGCACTAACGTACATGCAGCTTTGAGCAAGTGCTCGAGCGCTAGCTGTCCTTGAAGGCACTTGTCTTTTCGTAAGTTTCAGCTATTTGTTTGCCCTCCAATCTCAGCTCTCTGATGAACTGGAGAAAGTTTGATTTTGTAGATTATCCATTTTATTTCTTTTTGTTGGTCAGAGTTTCAGTAACACTTTCCAGCTTCTTACATCTTAATTCAAATCCAGAAGAAAAGTCCTTTCAATTAATCTTTTGTGTTCTTCAGTTTTTGGAAGGCTTCCTGAGTTATTTCACTGATGATTGTCTTGATTTTCTCTTAGTTATCTCTTTCGGGAACTCGTATTGTTTGGCTTTTAGATCTTCAGAACTGAAACTCTAAATATCTTATATTTTCAATTTCTTAGTATTTTTAAAAATTTCTTTACAGATTTTTTGCCTATATTTTAAATTCTTTTATTTAGTTTTCTATTCATGCTATTATGTCTTCAGTTCTTGAGAACTCTGCTCTTTATTGAATATCATATATATGACAAATATGTCAAATACATAATATATGTTATGAATGTATATCTAATTCTTATTTATTAGGAATTATATAATTATATGACCTATATCAACATATAAGATACATATCATATGTTTTATATATGATATATATATCCTAATTATATATAATTTCATATTTTATTGATAGAATAGTTGTGAGAATATTATTTTCACTTTGTTTTTTTTTTCTTTTCCCAGCATTTTTTCTCTAGGTTTTTCTTTCCCCTGTATTTTCAAGAAGTATCTCTCTTCCCTAATAAGAGCTTTCTTTCTTTTTTTTTTTTTTTTTTAGACAGAGTCTCACTCTGTTGCCCAGGCTAGAGTGAGTGCCGTGGCATCAGCCTAGCTCACAGCAACCTCAAACTCCTGGGCTCAAACAATCCTTCTGCCTCAGCCTCCCAAGTAGCTGGGACTACAGACATGTGCCACCATGCCCGGCTAATTTTTTCTATATATTTTTAGTTGTCCCATTAATTTCTTTCTATTTTTAGTAGAGACGGGGTCTCGCTCTTGCTCAGGCTGGTCTCCAACTCCTGAGCTCAAACCATCCACCCGCCTCGGCCTCCCAGAGCGCTAGGATTACAGGTGTGAGCCACTGCGCCTGGCCTAGAGCTTTCTTAAGATATGTAAAAATATGTGTCTACCTTCTCATAATTAAGAGTAGAAGATTGAAAAGCTAATTAGAATCTCTGAATATGTGGGTAGGGCTTACTAATATTGACCTTAACTGTCATGTGAGGTGTTTGTGGGAACAACAAATGACAGTATCTTTAGGACTTTCCTGTTGAATTACTGGAATTACCCAGTGAAGAGCCTTTCCATCTCCCACATGCTGGCAAAGGTCTTCCTTCCATTTATCATTCTGGGAGCTCACCGTGAGGGTGTGAATTGTTGGCTCTCAGCATTCAGTGTGCACAGTGGGTGGATCCTCCTATATAAAGTGGCAAATATACACCTATGCACCCTCAGGTGAGCTTTGTATTCTCTCATACATTTCTAGGCTTCCGTCAGCAAGGAAAAGGCTGTAGCTGAGCCATGTGGAATAGGACTTAAGAGGAGCAGTGTTTCCTCACCTGGCTTGCACTCAATATTCTATTTTAGCTCCATTTCAATAGTAGCTCTAGCTACAGAGATACTGAAGTTGCTCTTAATGTGCATTTTGGGATTTTTTTCAATGTAAATCATGTTAGTTCTCAGCTTGTCCCATTGCTTGGGGTTCAACTTTTTGGGGGGTCTGCTAAGTCAGTTACCACCTCAACCATCTGTTTCTTAGCTTTTGATGATTTCTGTTCTTATCTCCTCTCCTGGTTTTACTGTTGTTGTGGGTTTATATTTTTTAAGTTAACCTTTATTTTTAAGATATATCTAGAAGGAACAAATTTGGATACCTGTCTTTGATCTTCTATCAAAATCCATAAGGTGAATATACTATGCTTGAATTTCTGCCGTATTTCCAGCACTTATAAAGTATACTTTGAAAGTGAAGACAATGGGTGGTACTTGTCTTACTCTTCATTAAATTAAAACAAATAAATGTATAGCAATTAAGAAATTCCAGATAATCAATGAAACAGAAGTTCTTTGAAATGGATTTCAGTACTCATATAAACTTAAAATACGAGAGGCTATCTGGAAAGTATCCAGCCATGTAACTATTCTTTTGATATTAATATTAATAGTGGAGACCAGGCACAGTGGCTCACGCTTGTAATCCTAGCACTCTGGGAGGCCGAGGCAGGTGGATCGTTTGAGCTCAGGAGTTCGAGACCAGCCTGAGCAAGAGCAAGACCCCATCTCTACTGAAAAAATAAAAAGAAATTATCTGGAAAACTAAAAATATATAGAAAATATTAGCCGGGCAGGGTGGCGCATGCCTGTAGTCCCAGCTACTCGGGAGGCTGAGGCAGTAGGATCGCTTGAGCCCAGGAGTTCAAGGTTGCTGTGAGCTAGGCTAATGCCACGGCACTCTAGCCCGGTCAACAGAGTGAGACTCTGTCTCAAAAAAAAAAATTAACAGTGGCTGAATACTTATATTAACAAGGAATAATTATAAATTAATAAAACAGAAGAGAATGAAAACTTAGAAATAAAATCATATTAATAAGTTAGTTTTATTTTCAAAATAAAATAATTATAAATTTAAAAAGTAAGTGAATTAACTGATATGATGAAAATATAATTTTTCAGATTAAAAATGGATGAAATCATGAAAAATGCATAATTGTGTTCATACACCTTTTACACTTTGTGTATTTCCAAGTATTTTCATTATGCATGATTTATTTTTTTATTTATACTTTTCTGTAATTTCAAAATATTTTGCACGAGTGAGTCATATAATAATAAAATTTGGAACACCAATTTACATAGCTTTGAGACTTCAATTGTTTGACCTTTTAAGACACAATGTGAATGCAAACAAGTTTACAATTTGAAAACTCAAGATTTTTACAAAGTGTCAATGGTGAAGAAGCCAAACTTTGTAAAATAATTTAAAGAGGTTTATTCTAAGCCAAATTTGAGGACCATGACCCAGAGCCATAACCAAGAAGCGTTGTGCAAGTGGACTCGTTATGGGTGGGTTACAGTTTGGTTTTATACATTTCAGGGAGACTGGAATTACAGGTAAAGTCATAAATCAATACATGGAAGGAGTACATTGGTTTGGTCCGAAAAGGTAGGACATCTTGGAGTGGGGGGCAGAGGCCTTACAGGTTAATATAGGTGAATTTAAAGATTCTTTGACTTGTAATTGGTTAAAGACATGAAGCTTTGTCTAAAGGCTTGGAATGTTTTAAGATAAGGAGGTCTGTTAAGCAGAGACAAGCCACCAGACATATTTGTTGTGTGAATTGAGGAACATTGCAGTTTTGTCTTGCATAACTTTAGGACTATCAGTGAGTTATAAAGGATATTTACAAGAAGCGTGGGGGGCATGATGAGGCATGTCTGACCTCCCTCCTCATGGCAGGCAATTCAGTTTTAGGGTATCCCCTTGGCCAGGAGGGGGTCCATTCAGTCAGCCAGTGGGGGCAAGCCTTGAAATTTTATTTTAGTTCACATGAGCAAACCACGTCATGTTTTTTTACCTATATGAGTATCCTGATTTCCCCAAAAGTTACCGACAAGTACCATTTTGTAGATGGACTAACACGAACTGAAAATTGTTTTCCTTCTACAGCTAAGATGAAAAATGTCTACACAATTGTCACTTTAGCAGCATTATAAGATGTTCTTTCTCTCTTAATTGTTTTCCTGTCAAAGAAAAGATATAAAGAAGACATCAAGCACAAATCATCCTTAAATATCTTAAGTGCTTGTGGGGCCTAAAAGCTTATCGTCGTTTTTAGCAGCGTGGTTCCAAAGTTTATTAGTATTTCACATTTATTCCAGGCACTATGATTGGTACTAGGAATAAAGAGAAAATGGGGGC